>VDFB02056353.1:0-28616 GCA_007258455.2 Sequoia sempervirens
TTAGATTAGCAAAGGTCCATTTCCCCCATTGACAACAAAAAGCATAGGTGGTGGTTTTCATTGGATCCCCATCTTGAAAGAATAGGTAGCAAAAGGTTAATACACAATTTGGGTTGGGAAGAGTCATGAAAAGTAAATGAAAATTGTAGTGATTGGGGAAGTTATGAATCCACAAAAACGAAAATTGAGAACCAAAATTGGAAGGCAAATACAAGATAGGGAGTTGCAACTTTAGCAAATTACATTCCCATTGATGAAATATAAGAGCATTTGAGTCATTCAAACGCTTAGGTAAAAAAGCAAAAGAAAATGAATTTAGGTTTCCCCTTAAAAAAATTAATCTTAGATAAAAGGAGATTAGCCCTCAAGTAAACTACACTCATCGGGAAGTTTAATGGTGTTTCGCTGGTACATGCAAGGATAGGAGTCTAGATTAGAGAATTGGGGACCAAATTTCCTATTAAATTTTTCGCTAAAGGTTTCCATCATGTTCGAGTACCCTAACTCTCTCGAAAAAGGAGAAAAAGTTGAGTATAGATCCTTGGATGTTGGAGGTGTAGAGCTTCATATCCAAGAATTGGTGCCAAATTTTGACCCCCTCACATGCAAAATATAGAGGATTGTGCTATGGCCAAGACTTTACAACTTACCTAAGGAGAAATTGGTATATCTAATTCTTGAATAAATTGGAAATTTCTCCATTAATGATAATGGCAAATGTGGAGAATCTAGGATCTTCACTCCATTTACATAAGGAAATTTAAGCTAATTCCTATTCAAATTTCTCTCAAATTAGAGATTGGAATCTGTAAGCAAGTGAGGAAGAAGGATTCAAAAGGCCTCGTTTTCATGGTAATTCATAACATATTTCAAAAAACTGTTCAAAGGGGATTCCCAAAAGAAGTTGGAAGTGGGTCAAGAAAGGAAGCAAATCATGGAACAATAACATCCAATTAATGGATCTTCATATCTATCTTTAGAGGGAGCTACATAAGTCAATGGCATGACAATGAAGTCCCTTTGAATTCAAGAAAATTCACCATGCCCAAATTTGGGGAAAACTAGCATATTACGCAATAATGGAATCAATGAAAAACAAAACAAACAACACTTATCAAAATCCACTAGTAGAAAGGTGCATCAGGGAAAAAGGAGACATTTTCAACAGGGAAAATACAAAACAAGTTGACACTCCCTCATCAATAGGAGGAGATGAACAAGGAAACCCAAAGTAGGAAAAAACTGACCTATCAAATGCAGTTGAATTCACCCCCCTTCAAAGGACAGCTTGTTAGGAAACAACTCCTCTAGACCTCTTACACAGGTTGAGCTCAGATAGTAAAGACAAAGTCCTCTAGAACTCTTCCATAGGTTAAGCTTGGATACTAAAGATGAAAGTCCTCGAGAGCTCTTAGACAGGTTGAGCTTGGATAGTTCATGATGAACTTTGGAAAAAGTGTAACTTTCCTATGGTATACTTAGAAGATCAATTGCTGGGAATTTGTAATTTTAGACTTTGAATTTTCAAAAGAAGATAATGTGATATCATCAATGGAACCAAAAACCATTTCACAGTCACTATCATCAATTGATAAAACTAATAGTGGTTCTAAAACCATGGGGTAGAAAAACAAATGGAGAGAGAGAGAGAGAGAGAGGCTAATTCAGCGAAACAGAGTAAACTGCCATATGGTTTCAGGTCTGGGAGGGGATCAAACCTCCCTAGTGATCAATGAAGATCCTATCATGGAAAAAAGATGGTTGATAGAGCATCATCATGACACTTTTAAAGCATTGACATCATCCTTCTGCAAGAAACAAAGTTAAGTGAAGAGGCACTTAAGCTGCTTTGTCACTGGAGCAAATGGCAGGGGCATTTTGTAGCTGCAACAGAAGCCTCAGAGGGTTAGGAATGATGTGGTCCCATGGTCGATCAGAGTAGAAGTTTTGGAAGCTGGACTGAATTAACAACTATGTAAAATTTTAAATTTCCATCCACTATTTTCAGTTAAATTTGTATGATCGTATGGATCATGTCCTTAAAAAAGAACATGGGAACAATTATACGAATTGCTCTCTTCCATGGGAGAGGATATGAAATCCTTGGTGGAGACTATTGTCAGCTGAGGAAAAAATGGGAGGAATTTCAAGAACCATGCAATCACAATTGAATTTTTCATAGATAGTCAATCAATAGAGTTTGATGGACTCGGTTCCCCAAAAAGGAGGATATTGGGATTTAGTCAAATAGCTCAGAGATCAGACAGATTCCTACATTGCCCTAAATGAGTTTACTCTTCAAGTTTTCTAGAATACACGATTCTACCCATCTCAGGTTCTAATCGCTATCCAATTATGATGCACATCACGGAAGACAGATACCCTTGTAGATGGCCATTAAATTTTGAAAAAATGTGATTCAAGTATGATAACTGTCTCACTTATAAGATACTCAAATTTGTTCAAAATTTGAGCCATATTAAATCTGTCTAATGGAATGGAACCATATAACTCTCCACAAGAAAATGTGGAAGCAGACTTAGAAGTAAATTTAAAGGTCATTGCCCTAGGTATGCTATATTAAGATTTTTTGAAAGAGAAAAGATCTATTCTACTGGAAACAAAAGTCAAGAGAAACATGGCCAAAAGGAAGCACAAATACAATTTTTTTCCATAATTCTATAAAAGCCAAAAAGAGTGAATAGTATTGCATCCATTAACAATAAGAACGGGAGAATGTTAATGGAGAATACAGAGATTACTCTTGAGGCAGTGGGTTAATTTAAGGATCTACTAAGAAACCTGGATGCTTTAGATTTGAAAAATCAGCTAGAGCTCCTCCATAAAATTCCAAGAATTGTTACAGAAAAACGGAATCATAACCTCCTTCTCCTTCAGCCTTCCACAAAATATGAAATTAGATTTGCTTATCTCAACTACACCTAGATAAAGCTCTAGGCCCCAATGGATTTCCAATGGCCTCCTTTCAGAAATGTTGGGGTATAATTGGAAAGGATTTATGTGTAACAGTTGAAGAATGACAATATACTGAAAGATTTCAATACTACTTTCTATTACAGTCATCCAAAAGAAACCGGACACCCTTACTATTGGGAACTTTTGATCAATCTCTTTATGTAATACAATTTACAAAATCATATCCAAAGCAACATTGAAAAGATTGAAGGAAATGCTGCAATGATCATATTGGAAAAACAAAGTGGTTTTGTGGCATAATCATCTTCATTAATCTATGGATTTGGTACCTCAGCTAGAACAAAAAAGTACGATTCTTAAGCTCGATATCAGCAAAACCTATGACTGGGTTAATTGGAGATGGTTTTGATTCTAGAAAAGTTTGGCTTTGATATTGAGTAGAGCAAATGTTTTTTTAGTTGCATATCTAGTCTATGATATTCAATGCTAGTAAATGGATGCCCAACTGGTTTCTTTGATGGCTGGGGTCTTAAGCAAGGGCACCCTTTATCCTCCTTTCTCTTTGTAATTTTGGCTAAAGCCTTGGGGAGATCAATTAAGGCAGCAGGAGCAACAAGCACATGGTAAGGTATTCAAGTGGGGTAGGGAGTGGATCCAATTACACATCACAAATTTTCTGATGACATAATTTTGTATGAAGATGCTAGCTGTGAGGACACCAAGAAAACCAAAACCACTCTAAGAAAGTATGATCATGCCTCATGGTAAACCATATATCAAGAAAAATCAAATATTTTCTTTTTCAACACCTACGGCCGAATGTAAAGGCATATTTCAAATATATCGGGGTTCAACATTGGGCAATTGCAGAGCTTGGGGACTCCTTTGTTTAGAGGAGCTGAGAAATCATCTATTTAGAATAAACTCATTGACGGTTGCAAATTGAAAAATGCATTCTTGGAAGGGTATATGGCTCTTGTTGGCTGGAAGAATTTTGATGTTGAAAGCAATTATGAAGCTAGAATCACATATGAAGAGGTTTTTGTGGGAAGGATCCTTAGAGAAAAGAAAAGCTTTCTTTGATAGCATGAGAAAAAGTCTGTACTCCCAAGTACAATGGTGGGGCAGGTCTAAGGTACACAAGCCCTCAAAATAGGGCTCTAGGGGTGAAATTGGTCTACGGCATGTTGATCAAACCAGAGGCCAAATGGTGCAAAATATTATAGAAAAAATAATACTTTGATACAGAGGATCCTTCTCATGTTTTGACAGTGGCAAATCAAGCACAAGGCTCACACAATTGGAGCTTTTTGATGCGAAGTAGATAATGGAGCAACTTTCTTGGAAAATTCAAGACAGACAGAAAGTAAATTTTTGGGAAGATTTGTCAAATGGCTTCCCTCCTCTGCCATATTGGGTGGAAGGAAACACAGGGACATCCTCTCATTGGTTGGGGTTTTAAGGTAAGGGGATATTTGTATTGCACGGTTCATAATAGTGTAGAAAGTTGGAAATGGAAGGAGTTAACATGTATGGAATTCTGGATAACCAAATCCAAATCCTTTCTATGGAATTGCAGTGAAGGAAAGTTTTCATTGTAACTGGTGAAATGCATTATACCAAATCAGGACAGTATTCAATTGAGTTGGGATACAAAGCTGCTACAAATCTAAGCCCCATAGTAGATTGGCTGGTAGTCAAATGTTCGAACAAGGCATGCCTTCCATAAGCTGGAGTGTTCGCATGGACAGCTTTCCACAACAGAATTTTGACAAGCGAGGTGGTGAAGCAGCTAGGTAAGAATGGCCTTTCTAGATGTATTATGTGGTTGAAAGTAGAGGAGACTGTAGACCGTTTTTGCAGAATGCTCTTTTGCAGTGCAGTGTTGGCAGTGGCTGTGTGTGTGTGCAAGCTTTATTTGAGAATTAGCCTCTATTTAAAACAAAGAGCTTCTTTTTCAGGCCTTTGTTGGTGATTTGGAATATCTGGAATGAAAGAAATAGAATTTTCTTCCGAAGGAGTCCTTACTGAACAACAGCAGAGGATGGCTCCCAGAGCCCAGATTTGTGAAGATTAAGAATGTTGTGTGTGTACACTTTCAGGGGTCCTGAGAGAGGTGGCTACAAATCCACAAGTGACAGAGGAAGTGCCACAGCAAGCATTTAGAAGATGTTACTGTTATGCTGATCTCTGCCTCAGATATTAAGGTTTCTTATGGTTCATTGTCTACTTGCTATGTGTTGGTGCCAGCTTAAGTTAATATGAAGGAATGTGATGTGTAAAAATGATACCTAATTTTGGAAGGGGTAGTTTTAGGTCTGTTGTAATCAGAATAAGCTCCCCATTTTCAAGGGTCGCAGCCATTATGTTCATTTCCTAAGTTGATTTTAGAGAAAAGGGCATGGTACCCACTGATCACTGTAACGAACACACTTGTACGATAAAATTAAAACTTTACAATTCATACATAAAAGTAAGAACAAAACCATTTTGAACAAACAATTTCTTTTCAAAACATAAATAAGAAACATTTATTGCATCTATAAACTATTTCATTTCAAATGAAATTACAAAGCATGATGAGAAACATACATACATAGCCCGTAGGCTTTTGACACCAATAGAAATAAGAAGGTCCAGGAATCCGTCCTGTCAAGCTTTGGAGCATCCGTCGGGTGTTCGTGGAGGAGAAACATCACTCGAGCGTTTTTCCGCCAACCACGGACTTATAATGCGGTCCCCCGCACGATCATTTTTCAATGAGCGGCCCTCCCTTCGAAGAAGAGATTGGTTGGGTAACCTTTAATGACTACCAACTGGACATAGTGCTGTGATTCTACAAAACTAGCTTTCGTGCTAACGGCAAATCACAAACTAGGTTGTCTTTCGGAATCACGGTGAACTGACAGTGTAGTACAACAACTAAATGGTTCCTTACACTACTTTGGCCAAAGTGTTTACGTTCAACGAAGAACATAGGTCATATGTCACATTCACTAGCCAGGTTCAACTTGACTTAAGGCTATCTTAGTTCTACGCGTAGGTTGGTCTATCGGGGTAGTCCGTACCCTAGACTTCCTACAACATTTTACTACTGGAATGATGAATCTATTAAACAAGATACTACAACAGACGCCCTAATTCAGGATATATTCATCCTAGGGATACAATAACTTGATTAAGTTGTATGTATTAAGTTGTAGAGTATATCTTGCAAATATTCTTGACTCAACCCTAGTATCTAATATTTAAACACAAGCATATGCTCATTATACAGAGCCACTAAAACACAATGCAGTTTGCTTTCCATTAACCAATGTAAAGTGTACATCATTGACAACAAAAGCCAAACAAAAGCCATGACAAGACTAAATTCATGATAATGGTTAAGAAACTATTATTCTTTTAGTTCGATCTTTGAGATAATCATATTCATTTCTTTCTAGCTATGACTATATTTCAGAGAATTATCAGATTAACATAAAAAAATAAGAGTTTAGCATGCCTGTTTTAGCTTTCCACAAGTTGGGAAGATAACTCCTTCACTGGCCTCTATTCAGACCACTTTCAGCTTGGATTCTTGAAACCAAAAGCTCAACACAGTAACAGTGTAATTCCCAGTTACTCCTCTTTTATTCAAAGCTTACTTTAAACCAGCAATTTCAACTTCTGCTCTTATGATCAGAAAACACCTTTCCTTAACAAAATACTTCACAAATTCTCTACTATGGCGAATTCTCTCTTTTGCTATGAAATGCTCAAGAACTTGATTGTAAATTCGTGTGCCTAAGAATGCCAAAACGCAGGTATATTTATAGGTTCATTTTAAAACTGATTTCCACCTTCTATGGCGCCAGGACTGCCAGCAGGTTGAAGAATATTTCAAACTAAAAACGTGTATCAAATTGGTGAGGGTTTCGACCTCCATGTTTGACAGCAAGAAGTTCATTTTAATTCGAATTTGTTTCAGGCTGTTAAAACTGTGACAACTTTCAACTGGCGCGTTTTTACAGTTAGGTTAAATGCCAAGTTTCATTTCTGACTTCTTCCTTGCTCAAATGGCGTACAGATTTCCTCTTATTCACCAAGCAAGAGATGAATCGGCCATTTTTAGACGTCTGGCCCTAGTCGCGCGGGTTACCTGCGTGTTTTTCATTTTCCCTTCTGCATTTTCGCGTTTTTCTTCTTTATTTCGCTTTGGTAAAACTTTAATATTTTAATAGATTTTTCAAAGTAAATATGGCGCATATATGCAGGCTCATATTTGAAGATTAACACTTCAATGAATACATTTAGAAAAATTCGCGTTTTCTTATCAATTCGTGATTTTTATGAAATCCGCGATTTTTAATTTCTTCCCAGATTTGCATTCGTGCTTTACAATGTTTTACTTTTATTTCATTTGATTTTGACCAATCTTTTATTTAAATATATTTGTTTATTATATTAAAATACTTACATAATATAGTTTATGCATAATTATTTAAATTATCAATTTAAATAATATTGTATACATTTTAAACTATATTATATTAATATTTTAATATAATATTAAATATATTGAAATACTTAACATTATATTAATACATATATATTCATTTACATTATACATTAAACATGTAAATTAATATATATGTATTCGTATAATTTCAGAGACAAGATATCATTACAATATCAAATTCATTTATCTTGTTAGCCGTGGGTATGTATACTTGTATATATATCTGTATATATACTACATGTATAAGTATCCATAAATACATTTATATCGACACATACGTATGGCATATCCATCTGCTTAATACGTTTGTATCGACATGAATGTACTTATGGGTACTTGTACATATCGTATTCGTATGTACAAATACACATATCCACCTCTAACCAGAACTTATCAGTTATAAGGTTATATTGGCAAGCATCACTTGTTTACACATTCAGAAGAAGACACGACTCCTAATGATACGAGACAAGCCTACGGATGACTTTACCTTTAACCAAAAACAATGACTTAGCTTACTCAGTTCTAAGGCTTGTGTGTGTATGTCCAGTTGGTATCCATTTCTGTTTACCCGACCAAGTTCTTCCCCGAGTGATGTCTCTCCTCTGTCCGGAGGTACAGTCTTCATACCTGCATATCACGACATGACACCGGCAGTCATATGCTCACAACAAGGCAGTTTGCATAAAACATTATAAAAAGTTAGATTAACATTATTCCATAACTGTATGCAACATTTAATCAAAACTAAATCATTTAGAAATAACAATCAAATGAAGCCATCATTTAAACAGGACTCATTCATTTAATAACGAGATCAACCATGTTTTATTCATCATCAAGATTCAAACATTACAATCAATTGCCCTATACAATAGTAGCTATATTATCGGGATGTAACATACTTCCCCCCTTAGGAATCATCGTCCCCGATGAACTAAGGTATTATTCAAAAAGCATAAAAACATGACTCTACTTTTATTCTACATTCTTGAAAGCTTCAAGAATGTTTGATTGGCGTAATCTGGACATCAACTTGTCCATCACCCATGGTAACGTGTTTCTTCTGCTGAAACATGGCCTTTTGAATAGGCAGTGAATTGCCATGCTGGGTACCAGAAGTTTTGTTGGGGCATTCATTTGCGTAATGATTACCTCTACAAATAAAGCATCCTGCTCTTGGTCCTCTTTTCTCTATGGTTTCCCAAGTCTTATTGACACCTTCACTAGCTCTGCTAGTGTCACCATACCTTGAGTTGTCTCTTTTCCAGTCTTTTCTGAATTCCTTCTCATTGAAGCGAGATCTCTTCCCCTTTTTCTTTGCTGCATCTTGCGCAAATTCTTCCTTCTTGGGGGCAATCTTTTCGGGAACTTCAGTTTCCTTCTTTTGTTCTTCTCCTTCATACTGATTGGAGTCTGCCTTAAGCTTTTGTTCCCGCTTAATGGCTTTTTCATACACAAGATCCATTGTGGTCGGACCATGCATATCGACTTCACCTCCAATATTTTTGTTCAGTCCCAAGATGAATTTCCTGATCCGGAATCGTTCATCTTTATGATAGATAGGAACATATCGAAGAAGCCGAGTAAACTTCTCCCAGTACTCGTTGACTGACATGGTCCCTTGCCTCAATTCTTGGAAATCAGAAAGTTTTTGGTCATAATAGAGTTGTGGCAACCACCGCTTACGGAAGATTTCAACGAACTCCTCCCAAGTCAGCTTCCAGGAGTTTATATCCAATTCCAGTTTCTTGTTCATCCACCAGTTGGAGGCTTCTCCTGCTAACTGATAAGCACCCCAAGCTGCTTTAGTAACTTCGTCATAATTTCTTATGTCAAAGTACTTTTCCATTTGTACTAACCACACTTCAGCTTCGTCACCTCCGGCACTTCCATCAAATTTTGGAGGGTATACCTTCTTCATATCCTTTGTTAACTCAGTGGACACTTGTTTCTTCTTCTTCTCAATAGACGGAGTTGGAGATTTCTCCTTCTCGTGGTTGTGATTAATGCCTTCTCCATGCGAAGAACTTTCCTCTTCATTATTGGTGACAGGTATCTCAACTGCTTTTGCCTTTTCAAGGTTGGTCAATCTCGCCAGAATCTGTTCCAGCTTTGCTTCAATTCCTGTTGGTTCTTGTTCCTCTTCACAACTTGTTCCAGGAATATTTCTCGTCCTCTCATACACTTTCACCATGATTTAAAAGTTCACTTTAACCTGAACGTTTCATACAAGTTAGCCTAATCTAGACTTTTAACTATCTTTTGGAAAACATAAAAACATACATTCACAAGATTTTCATACAAGTTTTGGTTTACCACGTTCGCTTATTGACTATAATACTTTGCATATTCGCTCAATTGAACATTTCAAGTATAATCATGGTTTGCTTGCTAAACTGAAATACCCTTTTCAGGATTCAAAGCAACTACTTGTTCATAAATCAAAATCCTGTAAATCAAGTTTTCCAAAACGTTGATTTCTTGATGAGTTTATCCACTTAGAACATTATGTTAGTTCTCTAACATGATCAGATTGATCTGTCTTATGTTCTATCATTTTCCTCTAGAATCTAAAGAGAGTATATATGTTCTACCAATGATGATTTCCGATCTTCATTTTCTGGTATACCGGACATTACCTTGCCACATTCCGTGCAGCTTCTTACTCTATCTTTTTCTAGGTTATAGTGGTTTCTCATCCGACAATTTCCGTTGTCGTTCCGATGTCTTAACTTGACATTAATTCTCTTGTTTCATTCTCAAATTCACATAGACTCAAAGCTGTTCTATACGGAATCCAAAAGTTTTTGACTCTTTATAACTGTAGTTTACAACTATAAAAGGTTGTCACATTCCTTCTTTGGAGTCACAAAACTATTTCGTTGGATAAAGGTACAACTTGGTTATTCATCCTAACCTTTCTGCCTAACCTAATTGCATATGTTTCCGCAATTCTAGGTGACATTTGTTGGTTTAGGAGTTTCTTTTGAGTTTAACTCTTAACTCGTTCTAGTTTACTTAAGTTACTAAGGATCTCATTTTTCCTTTTTGCTTCTCTAAGTTCTTTTCCCTTGCCGTTGTGGCACAAGAACTTTTCAACCGTTATCTTCTGATAAGGTTTACGCATTATTGCGTAATGAGCTCATAGGTTTCAGTGTAGAACCTGGTAGCTCTGATACCACATGTAACGAACACACTTGTACGATAAAATTAAAACTTTACAATTCATACATAAAAGTAAGAACAAAACCATTTTGAACAAACAATTTCTTTTCAAAACATAAATAAGAAACATTTATTGCATCTATAAACTATTTCATTTCAAATGAAATTACAAAGCATGATGAGAAACATACATACATAGCCCGTAGGCTTTTGACACCAATAGAAATAAGAAGGTCCAGGAATCCGTCCTGTCAAGCTTTGGAGCATCCGTCGGGTGTTCGTGGAGGAGAAACATCACTCGAGCGTTTTTCCGCCAACCACGGACTTATAATGCGGTCCCCCGCACGATCATTTTTCAATGAACGGCCCTCCCTTCGAAGAAGAGATTGGTTGGGTAACCTTTAATGACTACCAACTGGACATAGTGCTGTGATTCTACAAAACTAGTTTTCGTGCTAACGGCAAATCACAAACTAGGTTGTATTTCGGAATCACGGTGAACTGACAGTGTAGTACAACAACTAAATGGTTCCTTACACTACTTTGGCCAAAGTGTTTACGTTCAACGAAGAACATAGGTCATATGTCACATTCACTAGCCAGGTTCAACTTGACTTAAGGCTATCTTAGTTCTACGCGTAGGTTGGTCTATCGGGTAGTCCGTACCCTAGACTTCCTACAACATTTTACTACTGGAATGATGAATCTATTAAACAAGATACTACAACAGACGCCCTAATTCAGGATATATTCATCCTAGGGATACAATAACTTGATTAAGTTGTATGTATTAAGTTGTAGAGTATATCTTGCAAATATTCTTGACTCAACCCTAGTATCTAATATTTAAACACAAGCATATGCTCATTATACAGAGCCACTAAAACACAATGCAGTTTGCTTTCCATTAACCAATGTAAAGTGTACATCATTGACAACAAAAGCCAAACAAAAGCCATGACAAGACTAAATTCATGATAATGGTTAAGAAACTATTATTCTTTTAGTTCGATCTTTGAGATAATCATATTCATTTCTTTCTAGCTATGACTATATTTCAGAGAATTATCAGATTAACATAAAAAAATAAGAGTTTAGCATGCCTGTTTTAGCTTTCCACAAGTTGGGAAGATAACTCCTTCACTGGCCTCTATTCAGACCACTTTCAGCTTGGATTCTTGAAACCAAAAGCTCAACACAGTAACAGTGTAATTCCCAGTTACTCCTCTTTTATTCAAAGCTTACTTTAAACCAGCAATTTCAACTTCTGCTCTTATGATCAGAAAACACCTTTCCTTAACAAAATACTTCACAAATTCTCTACTATGGCGAATTCTCTCTTTTGCTATGAAATGCTCAAGAACTTGATTGTAAATTCGTGTGCCTAAGAATGCCAAAACGCAGGTATATTTATAGGTTCATTTTAAAACTGATTTCCACCTTCTATGGCGCCAGGACTGCCAGCAGGTTGAAGAATATTTCAAACTAAAAACGTGTATCAAATTGGTGAGGGTTTCGACCTCCATGTTTGACAGCAAGAAGTTCATTTTAATTCGAATTTGTTTCAGGCTGTTAAAACTGTGACAACTTTCAACTGGCGCGTTTTTACAGTTAGGTTAAATGCCAAGTTTCATTTCTGACTTCTTCCTTGCTCAAATGGCGTACAGATTTCCTCTTATTCACCAAGCAAGAGATGAATCGGCCATTTTTAGACGTCTGGCCCTAGTCGCGCGGGTTACCTGCGTGTTTTTCATTTTCCCTTCTGCATTTTCGCGTTTTTCTTCTTTATTTCGCTTTGGTAAAACTTTAATATTTTAATAGATTTTTCAAAGTAAATATGGCGCATATATGCAGGCTCATATTTGAAGATTAACACTTCAATGAATACATTTAGAAAAATTCGCGTTTTCTTATCAATTCGTGATTTTTATGAAATCCGCGATTTTTAATTTCTTCCCAGATTTGCATTCGTGCTTTACAATGTTTTACTTTTATTTCATTTGATTTTGACCAATCTTTTATTTAAATATATTTGTTTATTATATTAAAATACTTACATAATATAGTTTATGCATAATTATTTAAATTATCAATTTAAATAATATTGTATACATTTTAAACTATATTATATTAATATTTTAATATAATATTAAATATATTGAAATACTTAACATTATATTAATACATATATATTCATTTACATTATACATTAAACATGTAAATTAATATATATGTATTCGTATAATTTCAGAGACAAGATATCATTACAATATCAAATTCATTTATCTTGTTAGCCGTGGGTATGTATACTTGTATATATATCTGTATATATACTACATGTATAAGTATCCATAAATACATTTATATTGACACATACGTATGGCATATCCATCTGCTTAATACGTTTGTATCGACATGAATGTACTTATGGGTACTTGTACATATCGTATTCGTATGTACAAATACACATATCCACCTCTAACCAGAACTTATCAGTTATAAGGTTATATTGGCAAGCATCACTTGTTTACACATTCAGAAGAAGACACGACTCCTAATGATACGAGACAAGCCTACGGATGACTTTACCTTTAACCAAAAACAATGACTTAGCTTACTCAGTTCTAAGGCTTGTGTGTGTATGTCCAGTTGGTATCCATTTCTGTTTACCCGACCAAGTTCTTCCCCGAGTGATGTCTCTCCTCTGTCCGGAGGTACAGTCTTCATACCTGCATATCACGACATGACACCGGCAGTCATATGCTCACAACAAGGCAGTTTGCATAAAACATTATAAAAAGTTAGATTAACATTATTCCATAACTGTATGCAACATTTAATCAAAACTAAATCATTTAGAAATAACAATCAAATGAAGCCATCATTTAAACAGGACTCATTCATTTAATAACGAGATCAACCATGTTTTATTCATCATCAAGATTCAAACATTACAATCAATTGCCCTATACAATAGTAGCTATATTATCGGGATGTAACAATCACACTCTAATAATCAGAGAAAAGAAATAAAGAAAGTGTAAAATCAAAGCATATAAAAGAAGGAATTAAGAGAAGTATCTAGAAGAAAATTTACAAGGATGCGAGAGGACAGAAAGCTCTGTGGAATAGTGTAACACAAACAGAAATTAGTAAATTACAGCTCACGCAGAGAAATGGCTCTTCCAAGTAGTTATCTTATATCTGTTTGAAGAGCTATTGGCAGAAAATTAAAGCAAATTTGCACTCTATTCAGACAGTACCTATGTACAAAGGAGCATGTTTGGAGAAGTGACTCCTCTAGCATTTAATTTACTGTAGGCCAGCATAAAAGTTCAACTTCTACATACTTTTCAAGTGGTATTATTTTGTTTGAGCTAGAACTATAAGAATATAACCACATTAAAGCTATTAATAGCTGAGTTCTTTCCAGAAATATTATTAGTGGATAACTTAAAGTTGCAGATTATTGGCATCCCTTTTTTCCTGTGCTGCTGTTCCTGAAGAAAATGCAACAGGGTCAAATGGGCGGTCATTTACTGTCAGTCTCAAAACTTCTGGTCGTGCATAGTGACCAACCACATCAAAATCAAATTTTGCTCGAACTATTTCACCAAAATCTGGACCAAAGAAAACAAAAACCCATCAGTGAAGATTTCTTTAAGTAGCAGATATTTGTTTCCTTGTATTTTATACTTGAATAGGATATCTCATATCATTGTAGATAATGTAGCATCATAATCTAGAAACTATGTGGAAGAGATTTGGATCTAAAAAATTCAGTAGTATCTTGAAAGAGTTTTACCAAGATCTGCAGAAATTAGAGCCTCTCCTTCAAAATTGGGCCCTGCCAGGACAGTACCCGATGGAGAAATAATAACACTGCCACCTGCGCATACAACAGTCTCTGGAGTGGGTTCCTCCTCTGTTCCTCCAAAGACATAGTCTGGTGGAGAAGGATAGTCCTTTCTTCTGCAGAATTGATTAGATGAGAGCACAAAGCACCCACCTTCAGCGGCTATATGAGCCATTGATGCTTGCCACAATTCCCTTGAATCTGCAGTAGGTGCACAGTAGAGTTCTATCCCTGTATGAAAAGACACCCACCTGTAGGATCAGCAAGATAAGTAGACATATTACAGAACCTCAAATAGGACGTCTTCATCAACAAATTACGTACGTAATAGCCAGCACCTTAACCTTAAAAAAAAGTATCTTTTATATAATTCCTGATGGTTCAACTTTGAAAAGCTGTGTGTAAATGGAACATAATACAATAAAATTATAAAACTCACTGGAAAACAGCAAAATACTCTACAACATATCCCACTGTTAATGGTTTCCATTATTTGAATTTATTATTTAAGTGAACACATACACCATTTACTAATGTTTGTGCTTTCTCACATCATGACTACTTTTCTTTATCCTGTGAATAATTTTCTTACAAGTTAGAATTAACCCACAAACTAAATCAAATGAAGTATGCCAAACATTTGTTGGAGGAATTGCATACAGACAATTGTAAGCATGTATCCACTCCTATGGAGGCTGGTTTGAAGTTATCAGCCAATAGCATACCATGAAAGGCCAATAAATTGCTTTTTTTGAAGTTGGTGGGCAATGTGATCAATCTTCAGCCATTAGGCCTGATATCAGTTTTGTTGTCTGCTATATTTCATATTTCAAGGTTCATTAGTGAACTGAATATGGATCATTGGAGAACAGCAAATTAAATTCTGAGATACGTACAGGTTACAAGAAAGTTTGGTATTTAGCAAGATCATTCTCAGCTTGTTGCTTTAGCATTTTACAGATGTTGATTGGACAGGTTCAACAGATGATAGCAAATCAACAGAAGGATGCACTTCTGGCCTAGGAACAGGACTTGTTTCATGGGCTCAAAAGTAGCAGTGAACAGTAGCTGTTTCCTCCACAGAAGAACTGCATGTGTCTTCTCTACTTACCCACAAGCATCCCAGTGCCTGCAATTCAAACCATAGAAGCATAAATCTGCAAATAATCACGATTAATCGCGATTTTTAAAAAATCTGCAGGCTGGACGATTTTTTCCCCAATTTTTTGAAAAAATTGTTGACCTTTTGGTCAATGATTTCTTCCCGTTTAAAACTTCAAAATCGCCAAAAAACATGTTTAAAACCTGCAAAAAAATGCGAATAACATCACACTGATTTTTGCGCAAAAAAAATCATGAGACCATAGCTTGTTACTCACTATTATTCTTTGATAGAATTTTTCCAAGCATCCATAGCTTGTTCCAAAGCACCTGTTTTAGGCTTTCAGCCATAGCAGCAAGGCAGTGAATTGTTTGAAAAAATGCCTCAAAGAAATGTGGTCTCATGGTGATGGAATGCCATGATGAATGCCATGATAAATTGCTATGGATTGTCATGGCATTCGATCACCATGAGACCACATTTCTTTGAGGCATTTTTTCAAACAGTTCACACTCTCTTTTCTATGCTATTGCTTACTATTATGCTTTGATATATTTTTTCCAAGCATCCATAGCTTGTTCGAAAAAATGCCTCAAAAAAATGTGGTCTCGTGGTGATGGAATACCATGAAAATCCATATAGTAGCAAGGCAGCAATATGGATTGTCATGGCATTCCATCACCACGTGACCACATTTCTTTGAGGCATTTTTTCAAACAATTCACTCTCTTGTCTATGCTATTGCTTACTATTATGCTTTGATATATTTTTTCCAAGCATCCATAGCTTGTTTGAAAGCACCCGTTTTAGGCTTTTAGCCATAGCAGCAAGGCAGTGAACTGTTTGATAAAATGCTTTGGTAGACGCGTATGAAAATGTTAGAATATTATATTCCTATTGTTAATGGTCAATGTTTTATTGTTAAGTTAGTTTAGTTTTACTATTTCTACAGTAATAGGTAGGTAGTTAGATATCTTCAATATCTATAGTAGTTTGTAGCTCCTACATATTGTAACCTTTTTTTTATGTTAACGATGAATGTTTATCTACCATTCACATGGTATTAGAGCCAGCTAGGGTTTTGTGGGCGATTTTCTCCTGTAATTCACGTTTTTTTAAGAAGAAAAAAACATGTGAAAATTCTGCCCTAGCCGCGTGACCTTTGCTGGGTTCCTTTTCTGGGCATTTGTTTTCGTGTCTCTCCCTCTGCTAGATTGCATGTCTTTTGGCGCGCATTTTCTGCATTTTTTCTGTGTTTTCTAGGTCTTCTACAGACGCGCGACTTTGTGTGTGGACATTGTCTTTGCTGAGGCGGCGTCTCTCTGTGTGGCCACTATTTCCAGTTTTTATCTTGTTAAGAGCCGCAACTTTGATAGTTCTGAACCCGCGTTTTGATCTCCACCTGCACGTTTTGCTTCCATTCGAGCGCGATTTTTGCCTGATTTCGAGTGTTTTTTGAGCAAAATCGTGGTCGCCTCCTCTTGCAACCTGGTCGCCTAGGGTTTGGAATCTTGTTTGCCACGCTTTTGTGAAGATTTCGGCTCATTTCTGCAATTTTCTGAGTTTTTTAATGGCTGCCTAGGGTTTTAGGAAATCGTCCAGATTTTTGAGCAGCCATTTCAACTTTAAAAAAAAAATCGATTACTTATTCTTGGTGGGTTTTCTGAGATCTCAACTGGGTTGTCGTTAGATTTTACTGGGTGTCTCGAAGTTTGTGCCTCGAAATTTGTGCAAGTGGGTGCTAATGAAATTTTCTGGGTTTTCAGTAGTCTTTTTTGGGTACTCTTCAAATCTTTTGGATTTTGTCTTCAAAGTGCCTTGAAATCCGTGCTAGGGTTTTGGCTTTGAATTTGTACTATTTCAGTTTTCGTTTTGCCTTCACCAATTTGACCTCAGTGTACATGATGGCATCTCTGACAAATATAATGCTCGAAAGCAGCCAGAAGTTCAACGGAAAGAATTACAACACCTAGAAGCAGCGCATGATTACGATCTTTGAATATCAGTGTCTCGATCAGGTCGTTTTGTTGAACTCAACTCATCCCACTGTAGCCTGAAAGGACCATGACAAATTTGATGAACACAACCGGGAAGCTGTCATGCTCATCAAGCTTTCAGTCATTGACGACCAGCTGCCACAAGTGCCGTCAGGAAAAACAGCTGCTGAGGTCTGGACGTACCTGAAGGATCTCCATGAAACGTCAGATAAGAGTCGTGCGTTCTTTCTTAAGAACATGCTCTTTTCAATAATGATGGATGAGAAGACACCTCTCCAGGAGCATCTGACAAAGATAAAGGAGATTTGTGACCAATTGGAGGCAATTGGACGAACAATGGAAGAAGAGTACATGGTCGTCATTACTTTGAAAGGTTTGCCTAAGTCTTATAAACATTTCATCGAGACTCTCAACTTTACGTCTGCTAATGTTGATTTGAAGTTTTCGGAGCTGTGTACTATCCTCTTGCAGCAGGATCGCTGGAGACAGCAATTTGGAAGCAGTACCAGTTCCACCTCCACAAAGCAAGCGTTCTCTGCCAAATCTTCTGCTAAGAACAAAGGGAAGGCTCAATCTTCTCAGCTAAAAGGCTCTGGTTCTTCTCAAGACAGCAAGAAGAAGAAGAACGTTCAGTGCAATTGTTGCCATAAATATGGTCACATGAAGGCTGACTGTCGTGTTCATTTGGCTTCTAAACAAAAGAAGCAGGGAGGGTCTCAACAAAAGGCAAATGTCGCCGAGCAGACTGAGCAAAAAGAGTCTGTATTCTATGCGTTTATGGCTAAGAGAACAGCAGATCCGGTACAATCTTCTGCCTGGTATATTGATTCTGGGGCTTCGCGGCATTTTACTCATCGTCGGGATTGGTTCACAAAATTCGAACCATTCTCCAATTCTGTCATTTTTGGAGGAGGCGAAGAGTACACAGTTGTTGGTAAGGGCATTGTCCAGATTCACTCAGGAGGAAGAAATTTACTCTTTCTTGATGTTTACTATGTTCTAGGCATGGAACATAATCTCCTCTCAGTCAGTCAAATCATGCAGCATTCTCCCCAATTGGATGTTGTTTTCAGCTTGTCCACTTGCAGCATCGTTGATAGGGAGATTTGTACCACGATAGCTATGGGGCCTGAGGATCACGGCCTGTACAGACTTGTTGATTTTGATGATTCTCAAGAGCACACTCTGGCAGCCAGGAGTACAACCATCAGCAAACTTTGGCATCAGCGTTATGGGCACCTGAATGTGCACTATCTCTCTCAACTGTCTCGGGAGGGTTTGGTTGCCGGTCTACCTGAGATCCAAACTCAAAATCATGGAGTTTGTGGAGCCTGTCAAGCTGGGAAGTAGCATCGGACACCATTCTTGGATGGTGATTCTTGGTGAGCCTCCAAGGTCCTTCAACTGGTTCACGCTAATGTATGTGGGCCAATGAATACTCCTTCTATTACTGGGTCCAGGTACTTTTTATTATTTGTTGATGATTTCAGTCGGAAAATGTGGGTGTATTTTCTCAAACATAAATCAAAAGTGTTCAATACATTTCAGCAGTATAAGGCCTTAGTTGAGAAAGAATTAGGTTCTCAGATTGTCACTCTAAGGTTAGCTAATGGGGGGGGAGTTTTAGCTGACTTCTCTACCTTTTGTGCTGCACACGGCATTAAGCGCCAACTTACCACACCATACACCCCTCAGCAGAATGGTGTCGTTGAACGTAGGAATCGCACCATTACTGAAATGGCTTGTTCTATGCTGGAGTACAGAAATGTACCTAAAAAATACTGGGCTGAAGCAGTTTATACTGCAATCTACCTCCTAAATCGGTCACCTACATAGGCCGTTAAGAAGATGACTCCAAAAGAAGCCTAGTTAGGACGTAAGCCTAAGGTGGGCCATCTGAAAGTCTTCGGTTCTACAACTCATGTATGGATTCCAAACGCCAAGCGTACCAAGTTGGACTCCAAGAGCCAGACACTTATGTTTACTGGTTACAGCGACAATCACAAGGCATATAGGTTAATTGATGTGGAGATAGATCGTCTCATATTCAGCCGTGATGTTGTGATTGATGAGACTACTGGTCCATTTGTTCCTACTACCAGTCCTACGGATCAGCCTATGAAGGTTTCTGGTGAGGGTGTTTGTCTTCCTCTTGGTTCCCCTGATGGGAGGGCTTCAGAGCATTCTGACTCTGAAGATGAGGAGTCTACCAGTCATGACATTGCACCACCTGATTTTCCTTAGGACTCACATCCAGATGACTTTGTTCCAGAGATCCCAAGAGATGTTGTTACTCCTATTACAGATGTTGGCACTTCTACTCACCGGCCTAAGTGGTGGCTCAAGACTATTGGGGATCTTCATGATGATGAACTCATTGAGGGCAGATCCACTCGTAGCAAGAGCAAGCAACAACACACAGTCGATTTTGCTCTTATGGTCAACATCCACAACATCTATGAGCCTCATACATATTCAGAGGCTAAAGGAATTCCAGAGTGGGAAAAGGCTATGGCGACCGAATATCATAGTCTTCTGAAGAATCACACTTGGGTTTTTTCTGATTTTCCTCCTGGGAAGAAACCTATCAGCTGCAAATGGGTTTATAAGATCAAGTATCATGCTGACGGTACTCTGGATAAATACAAGGCCAGATTAGTTGCTCGGGGATTTACACAATGGGAGGGCATTGACTACAAGGAGACCTTTTCTCCTACTGCCAAGATGAGCACAATTCGTCTTCTTCTCGCTATTGCAGCTCAGTTTGGATGGACAGTTCATCAGATGGACGTCACGAGTGTCTTTCTCAACGGTGAGTTGCAGGAATAAGTCTACATGATGCAACCTCTTGGTTTCAAGGTTGCCGGCAAAGAGCATCAGGTTTGTAGACTGGTCAAAGCACTCTATGGACTGAAATAGGCTCCCTGTGCATGGTACATAAAGATTGATCAGTACTTGGTTGATCATGGTTTTCAGCGCAGCCCTTTTGACACTAATCTATATGTCAAACACTCTGGTAATGATATTCTCTTTCTTGTTGTCTATGTTGATGACTTGATCATTACTGGTAGTTCAGCACATTTGATTTCCACAATCAAACAAGATTTGTATTAGGCCTTTGACATGACAGATCTGGGGCTTCTCCATTATTGTTTGGGTATTGAAGTTTGGCAGACCGTTGGTAGCATCTTTATCTCTCAGTCTAAATATGCCAGAAGTCTACTTGACAAATTTCGGATGCAGGACTACAAACCTGCCTCCACACCTATGGAGAAGGGGCTAAAGTTGTCAGCCAACTCTGATTCACCTCTGGTTGATGAAACGACATTCAGGCAACTAGTGGGCAGTCTGATCTACCTCACTACCACTAGACCTGACATCAGTTTTGCAGTGAGCTACATTTCTCGCTTCATGACAGCTCCAAAAGCTTATCATTGGATTGTAGCGAAGCGAGTGCTGAGATATGTTAAAGGCACTTCAAACTATGGCATTCTGTATGGCAGATGCAAGGATCCAAAGCTGATTGGTTATACAGACTCCGATTGGGCAAGTTCAGTGGATGACAAAAAATCTACTTCTAGGTATATCTTTAGTTTGGGTATAGGAGTTGTAACATGGACTAGCAAGAAGCAACAGGCAGTGGCTCTTCCCTTGATTGAAGCAAAATATCGAGGAATAGTTAAAGCAGCATGTGAGGCAGTTTGGCTCCGCAGGATGCTTTCTGACATGCACATGTCACAAGCAGGACCTTCTCTCTTGTACATTGATAATCAAGGGGTGCTCAAACTGTCCAAAAATCCAGTCTTCCATGAACGTACCAAGCATGTTGAGCTTCATTGTCATTACATCTACAAGCTGGTAGAAGACGGGTTAGTTCAGCTGCAGTATGTTCCAACAGTGGATCAGACTGCAGATATTCTCACCAAGTCTCTGAGCCCAGATAAGTTTGTGAAATTCAAGGGGCAACTTGGTGTTGTTGACGGATTGACCATTAAGGGAGGGTGTTAGAATATTATATTCCTATTGTTAATGGTCAATGTTTTATTGTTAAGTTAGTTTAGTTTTATCGTTTCTACAGTAATAGGTAGGTAGTTAGATATCTTTAATATCTACAGTAGTTTGTAACTCCTACATATTGTAACCTTTTTTTTATGTTAATGATGAATGTTTATCTACCATTCACAGAAAAATGCGGTAGCATAGACAAGGCAGTGAACTGTTTGAAAAATGTGATAGCATAGACCAGGAGCTTCATCATTGGGAGCTTCTGCCCTCTAGCACGTCATTTGCTACAATTGATTTTTTTGGAACTTTGTACTTAGTTTATAGGTTGACTTTGTACAAACTCACAAACTATATTGTAATAGACATTTTGACAACTGTCACCATCTGATATTTATGCAGTTGTAGTATGTTTTGTGCAATGTAATCAGCCATATGAATATAACCAACGAAAATCTATTTTTTATAATTCATGGATTGAACTCTGTATTTTATTTGCTCTCAATGTCTGTATGCTATGGAAATGCCATTAATTTTTTTAAAAAAGTAGTTTCTAACTGTTTTTCTTCAATTTTTTGCGTATTTTTGTTAATCCGATTTTTTCCTGATTTTTTCAAAAAATCCTGAACTTTTGGTTTGCCGATTTTTTCCCCAAACGATTAATGTTGCTATGATTCAAACGAGTTCACTATTTAA
This sequence comes from Sequoia sempervirens, assembly GCA_007258455.2. Lineage (NCBI taxonomy): Eukaryota > Viridiplantae > Streptophyta > Pinopsida > Cupressales > Cupressaceae > Sequoia > Sequoia sempervirens. The sequence goes on from VDFB02056353.1 coordinate 22,260, forward strand.
AAAACTATAATCAAATTCAACATGTTACATATCCGCATGAGCCTTGTGTATTTACTCTTTCCATGATTAATGGATATCCACATAAAATGATTGTCTTTTTCTTTACACCTTGTTCCTTTAATTTAATGAAGCAATATGATCCTTGATGGAATTTGATTATCAAACCATTTGCTCTATACAAATAAAGTGGATAAGCACGGTACTTCTTGTTTTCAGAAGACATTCTACAGCATCAGAATATGAAACTCAATTCAAGGATATTGTCTAAACTGCAGATGCCGCTGTTGTGAAATTCTCAATAATAAAAAGATTTATTTTGCAGCTATGTTCACTCACAAGTATCTACCAAGCGAATAGAACTTGTCTTCTTTCAATGATATCTTGTCATGCCCCTGTCCAAGTAGGAAATAGATCAAAGTATTGATCAAGATCACAGCACTTAAGAGACAGCGATTTAATAAAGGGAGTGATTCTAACAAGGGCAGTGATCCCTTGGAATTAAAGATATTTAATTAAAATTAAATTAAAGGTTTCAGACCAGCAATTAAGGGAATAGTTGTGGCTTCCGAAAAGGCAGTAATAATGAAGAGGTGTGATTCCCAAGAAATTGAAGATATAAGAGGGAGAGAATTTCATTTGAGAGGATTCATCCAAGTAACACACATTCAAATACCAATTCAGAAATTGAAAATTTACAATCAACTCACAAGCAATTCAGCATATGAATTCAGAACTTCATATTACAAACAACTAGTCATTCATGTTGATGTTCAAGCAGCGTCAGGCTGCTACTTCCAGCGCTCTTCAGGCAATTCAAATGATAGCCTTAACGGCTATTTGAATTGCAAGATTATATTTTTGGAAAAGACACGACTTTGTGAAGGCTCAATATGATGAAGAGATGCAATCTTTCAAAGGCCAACATCATATGCTTTGGATGTGATTTCATTAAAGAGACAATTAATAATTGTTATGGCCGACCTCATGAAGAGACGCAATCATTTGGAGGCCGACTTGAAGACATTTGAAGAAGCACGTCCTCTCTCCATCCTTGTATATTTATTCAATGCTTCTCTCCTTGTTTATCATCAATTCATTTCATTGTTCTTGCAATACACTTCATTCCTACTTGGTGCGAATTCATATACAAGGCAGATCGAGTTATATCAGTTCAGCATTGTTGAAGGCTGAGAGTTCATCAGCAAATTGTCTCTATATATTTCTGTGTTGCATCATACTTTGGTGCTTGTATTTAGGCCTTCATATCGGCCTCTTGTAAGGAGATCTTTGTTGTTGAAATTCAATATATAAGAGATATATTGTTGCTGGGTTTTTCTCCCTCAAGAGGAGGGTTTTCCCAGGGTGTCTGCTGTGTTATTGTGTCTGATTTTGAATTAAATTCTGTGTCTCTAATCTGATCATAAATCTAACAATTCAGCCATATATAATTGCAAAAATTCACTCAAGAATCATTCGTAAAGCATTCAAGTATTATTTAAGGATTGAATTTTCAATCCATCATGAAATATAAATCAGCAATAGTCTAGCAAATACATCAAGTTATCAATTCTGAATTCTAGGTAGCATTTGCAAATCGGACAGGGTCTGGTCTCATGGGGTGGGCTAAGGGTTGGTAAGAAGGGGTCTTTTCATATCTTTGACAAGCTAGGGACGGGGTCCTTAGTATTGCCCCTGTTGAGTTACGGACAGGGTCCTTTAATTCAACAGTTTTGCAAAGTATTTCAGGAGAATTCACGAGGTGATCAACTTTGGGTATTGTGCTATGATTTATTGACAGGAATATATATCATAAATTTGTAATCTTTGATAAAAATATTATCATATTTTGAGCAAATATTATTGTTTTAAAAAATATCCCAAAAGGGGACATTACATATCTTGCCAGTGGATTCATCTTATGTCATGTCCCCATTTTTGGCAAGCATCAGTGATCGTGAGATTGGCCTATCATGAGACCCTCGTAGGCTGACAGTGTGGTTAGAGGGTCGTTTCGGAGCTTGGCTCGGCGTCAGATTGGCAGTTCTGGTCAATTGGCTTTCGTTTGGGCTCGATCTGAGACTTTTTGCGAAGTTGCTATTTTTAGCAGTTCCTGGCGGGCAGTGTGGGACCCCTGCTATTTTTAGCAGTATGGCTTTGGCGGCATCCAGAATCACTTCAGAGTTCGTCAGCATCAGACGGATCAGGAATCAGATGAGTAATGAGGAAAATATTAATATTTAATTATATTGATTAAATATTAATTATTTAATGTTTATAATATAAAGTTATAATTTTACATTATAACTTAAGTGATTGCCTTGAGGGGTGCGCCCATCATCAAAAGGGGGCCAGTTTGGCAATTAATGTTTATTATAAAATATTTCACGGAGACTATTGAAATATTAAAAGATTAAAAGTGAAATATATTAAAATTCCCTATTATTAAGGAATTCGCCTTTTTGAGAAGATTAAAGGGTTTTGCCTTGAAAGTTGAGCCATCATTACAGTTAATGAATTGGAATTTTGCCAGTCTTTGCCAGAGGACGAAGACCTTAGGGTTTGAGTTCGTAATTCGTTGGAGAACGAGCCATCTCAATCGACGCAGTTCAGAGGATGTGAAATAACATCTGATTTATTGCCAGCAGAGGTTTTCTCATTCAGAGTAAACTACAGAGCTTCAGAGATTGTTGATTATCAGCGATTCTTCAGTGATTTGTATCCAGAGTATTTCCAATCATCTCAGGCGCCTATTTCAGAGATTGTAAAGATTCATCAAAGGGCGTACCTTTTTGTTGTGAATTAATTATTTGTTGTACCAGGGCCGTACTGTTTTGTACAGGCCGTACTAATCATAAAAGGGCATATTCACAGAAGGGAGCCAAACGTATACATTAAGGTCATTCTTACTCAACAGTTAGAGGCGCCTTGAAAGTTGTGACCATTCCAGAGCACCAGAAAGAGGGAGAAGAAACTTATGGTTTCATCCGTACCAATTTATTTGCTGTTTCCAATTAGTACAGCAGGCCGTACTGTTTCAGCAAAAGCCGTACCATCATTGGGAAAGTTTTAGTCTTCTGAGATCCTTTCAGTAGAGGCATTTAGGGAATATCTATTGGACTAAGGCGCATATTTTCATCTGGTTGGGAGATCCACAAACTAGCTGTACCATTTAGTAATCATTTGCTGCTGATATCTGGGCCGTACTGCACAGTACCAGGCCGTACCAATCCTTTGGAAGGCGTGTTCTAGTTCTAGGGAAAAACGCCTAGCTTTCAGGCTATCATCCTTGATCAAAGTTGGCGCCAGGATACTGGGAAGCAGTTGTGATTGTTTCAGAAGGGAGAGGAGCATTATTTGACTCAGCCGTACAAATCTGTACTTCTCTTGCAGCAAATACCAGGTTTTTAAAATACTGAAAATTCATTGTTTCCTTCATTGCATGTATCTGGGTATTCTTGTAATCAGTAAGAACGATCAAATAGAGATACTGGCATTGTTATTCATTCATTCCCAGAGCTTATTAAATTTTATTGAATTTATTTCATATTATTGCAAAAGTCGTACCTTTTCATTTATTGCATCAAAAACGCAAAAATTGCAAAAAAACCAAAACCCTTCAGAAAAACTTAAAAATCAGTCAGTAGCAGTGTCAGGGGGAAACTAGGGTTTCTACATCTTAATCCTCCTAGAGTCCTGCAGCTATCTATTTGCATAAATGTTTTTGACAAACTATGAAAATTTCCTATTGTTCTCCCACTTCTAGAAGAGGGGGTTCCAATATGGACAAAAAACTTCCCAATTTTGGAGGACAGCTGGGGAACAGGGCACAGGTCAGTGAATTAAACATATATATTAAAATTGAAAAGCAATCGAAAATTTATAGCTTTTCAGTAGCTTAACATGAAAATAATCAAAGAATTTTTAGTGCAATTGCATGTCCAGAACACCAGATAAAATTCTTGAAAGAGATGCAAAGGGTATCCATTCAAATGTCAAATTTTGAAAAAAATCAGAAGGCCAATATCTTGGTTCTGAAGGTGTAAATGTACATCTTTGCTGTCAGTCATTCAAATCTTGAGAAAGTAATGATGGAGATGCAAGTGATTTATTTTATCTCACACGACAGGTAAAACTCATGGCCAAGGAAGTTTTATGATGAATTAGTTAGTCCTCCTTTGTTTCTTCATGGTTTTTGTGTCAAACAATATATTAGTATATGTACTTATATTCTGTTGTCTGTGCTTCTTTACACCCAATGCAAGGGTTCTTCCAGAAACTAAGGACTCGAAAACCAGCAGTACCATAGTAGCATTTCAATTACATGGCATTGACAGACTGTCGTAAAAGTATAAATATAATTCAATTACTTAGGTTTTAAATGGGAAAAACTTGCCAAAAAAATTGAAAATAGCAATGTATTAATTGTGAAAATGAAAAAAAAAAAAACTGATTTTGTTATTTCATGTGAAATGTAGTGGGTAAAAAGCAGATGTTATTAACTATAAAAAATTGCATAGGACTTTTAAAAGATCTATTTTACTTTCATTAAGAGGGCTTATTAAAAAACCATATGGCTGGACCTAAAACAGTAGGCCCTTATGTTATGAAACGTGACCTATTTTAGGGGCAGCCCTATCTTTTTTACCTCAACCCTTACTAGAGTATAAATTAAAAGAAAAACCCTCATGATAGTTTAAACTTAAAAGTTGACTTCTAAAAGAGATGTATTTATTGTATACCGTAAAGAGAAATTAAAATATCCTAATCCTGTATAAAAATTGTTAAATCTGTCTTTGCTCCAATTTTTGGCAAAAAAATGCAGTGGGTCATGATTACTCAAGGTGAATCTCAAGTTTTTTCGAGTGTAATGCTGTTATGAGCAGAACTGAATTCTTAGTACAATAAATTCTATGAAAAAATAATCAATGGAATCTCTGATTTAGAGAAGTCAGGTGTCAAATTTTGATATCAACTCTTGCTACTGGAGAATTACTTAAGAAAAAACAAGTGTTATTGTAGATCTGAAAATTCAAACAATCACAAATAGTGAAGATTTCTGCTTTTGAACAGCTGCCATGATATCCTTGAAATTTGAAAAAAAAATGACACATCCATGGGATGGTTACATGAGGGGCTGAAATGTCTTGGAGAAGACAAGAAGGAAAAAACTGTAACCCAGGGACGTGTCCCCGGCCAAATTAGGGGTGTGCCCGACAGGAAACGTCCCCATGCCATCCCCAAAATCTTCAAAAATTGGAAACATCCCCAGTACAACGCTCAAAAACATGGACAATGCTAGGGGATAGCTAGCTGTCCCCTATGGCCCAACCACTTTCCAATTGTTTTAAAAATGTAGCTAATAATACGTGGAAGGGGCTTTTTGGCGTACATAAAACCTACATTCTAAAAAGTAACAATATAGCAATTTAAAAAAAAAAAAAACTCATTTGTGTCATTTTGCAAATTGTGAAGAGTTGAAGGATGAAGAGCACAATTGTGATAAACCAAGTGAAAGAAAGAAAGAGAAGTGAGCAAACGGCAAAAGAAGGCCAAGTCTCCAACATTTGAGGTAAGTTCATTATTTTTTGTTTGTTTTACAATTCTTCTGCCTTTTTTTTGTTTTTGTTAAAATTTCAAATACTTTGGAGGGTTTTTTTGTTTGTTTGTGTTCTATGTTTGCACTTGCAGCTATCATTTACATTTCAACAAAAGAAAAAAACGAGCATTAGCAACAGTGAGGGTAGTGAGGGTCAAAAAACTGAAATTGAACAAACATGCCATGGAAGTTCTTCAAGGAGTGTGAGTGTTTCAGAGACACATATTTCAGAAAACCCATTTCAATGCCCTTCTAACCTCTTGAAAAATTATGCAAAGGGCCCATTTAACCAAAATAAACCTCTTTTACAATTTGCAACAGCCATAGACACTAAAAAAAATATCAGGGGGGAGTAGAGTATGGCTGTGTCATATTTGCAAGGAGGACTATAGGGGCAGCTACACAAGAGTTTACTCTCATCTTTTAGGCATAACTTGTCAATGGGTAAAAATATGCAAAACCATAACATTAGCTGAGAAGGTTGAGGTGACTAGGTTGCACATAGAGGGTGAAGACAAAAGAAAACAGGAATGCCAATGGAGTCTTTGCAGCCTAGTGGGTCATTATCTAGTGCTACTGCTATTGAATCTAGGAGTGTTGTGCCTTAGAGTCAAAGAGGAAAGAAAACGTTCACTAGTGTTGTAGGCATGTTTAACATGCAATTATGAGATGTAGCTGATAGTTCTATTGCCAAATTTTTCTATGCCAATGCCGCACTATTTCATGTGGCATGCACTCCATGTTTTAAACAAATATTCAAA
>VDFB02056355.1:0-61080 GCA_007258455.2 Sequoia sempervirens
GAACAGACTCAAACTCTCCCCTTTGAAAATATGTTCAAATGGTTCAACAACTTCAAGGTGGTGGGGGTTATGTTTGGATTTGTAGTCATTGTAAAGTTAGATATTTGAGCTCATACAATCGAGTGAAAAGGCACTTGCGCAAGATCCCTAGACTAGGCATCAAATCTTGACCAGGTGTAGATAATAATGGCATTCCAAAAATCCAAGTATTAACATATATTGAAGAGCAAGAAAGAGCAAACCAAGCAGCAAGCTGTAAATCAAGTCATCCTTTGATAAAGAAATGATCTCAAGCGATGAAGCCCCCTACATTGCCTTCTCATTTTCCACCTACAAAGAGCCATCCATTTATGTACATACCTCAAGAGCAAACCGTGCCCTCTACACATAAGAGATCAAAAGGACCACTGGAAACTTCATTTCAAAATGAGGCTAGAGAGATTGTCGATCAAGACATAGTGAGATGTGTCTATGCAAATGGATTGGCATTCAATGTTGTTCGCTCACCATATTGGAAAAATATGGTGAAATCTATTAATGAGGCTCCAAAGGGATATAAGGGCCCATGTTTGAGAAGGTGCACGGAGAACCTTACTCGATAAAGAGGTGAAATATGTAGAGGACTCCTTGAAGCCCATAAAGGATTTGTGGATCAAAAGAAGGGTGACCATCGTTTGTGATGGATGGAAAGATGCAAAAAATCGCCCATTAATCAATGTCATTGCAATGTCCCCTAAAGGGACAATGTTTTTGAGAGTAGTGGTTGCGAAGGAGAGATGAAGGATGGTGCATTTATTGCTAACATCATTTGTCAAGCTATTGATGAAGTGGGCCCTCAAATTGTTGTGCAAGTTGTAACAAACAATGCAAAAAATTATAGGGCTCCTGGGTTATTGGTTGAGGAGAGGTATTCACACATTTTTTGGACACCTTGCGATGTCCACTCCCTCAACCTAATGCTACAAAAAATTGGAAAGCAAAATAGAGTGGATCACAGGTGTATGTTGAGGCCAAAGACATCCAAATGTTTGTCACCAACCACCATATGTCACAAGGCATATTTGGAACCTTCTTGAATTTGGAGTTGTTGAAGGTAAGTTAAATGATAAACATGTTTCACTTTAGTTATATTTTAAATTTAAAAAAAAAAATTGTAAACTTAAATTTTACTTTATTTTGATTTTCAAACAAGTTGCTGAGACCCATTTTGCCTCTAACACAATTGTGTTGAGACAACTTGTGAAGGTTTGTGAGGCACTCTCTAATATAGTCATCAACCCTAATTAGTCTATATGGAGGCAATCTAGCACTGCAAGGGCAACTAAGGTTAAGCAAATGATCCTAAATGACAATTGGTGGGACTGTGTTGAGTATCTCCTCAGTTTCACAAAGCCCATATTGAGCATGATCCATTATACTAACATGGATAGACCTTATTTGGGTGAAGTAAATGATGGCATCGACTCAATGATTGAGAAGATGAAAACCATCATCAATGCAACACTTTCTCTCCTATTGGTGTAGTTTTTTAATTCTCATAGCATTCACCTTCAAAAATTAAAAATGGCAATTGAGAGGCCAAAATGTAGATTTGTTCATTTGTGTTTATGAAATGAGACAAAATATGTTAATAAGCCCTCACTTCAGGAAAATATTAGTAGTGGAGGGAGTTTCTTACTTTAAAAACTATTATAAAAAATGCTCTTTCTTGATTTTAGGCTCATTTGATCATGGGTCCTCCATGTTCACCTAAGTATGCCTTGAGTTTTCCTAGTATACATCATGAGTTGCCTATGGGTTCCTACCCATAGGGAACCTAGGAAGAACCCTAGGTGAACCTAAGCCTTACACAACCCCATATGAACCCATATGGAGAAAAATGTACAAGATGAGGTCTTGATGAAGTACATTGAACGCCTTCATATCCATCTTCATAGACTCATTTGCTTTAAAAATTGGTAGACATAGATGAAGCATGTTCCCATGGTCGCTATCTTGAAGTAGATAGTCTTCCACCCTCTAAAAGGATAAGTGTAGCTAAAGCCAAAACAAAGAAGATAAAATCCTCTAGCTCAAAACATAAATTTGTACATTGTGATCATTGTGGTAAAGATGGTCATTTGGAGTCCTCTTATTCGAAGTTGCATCTTGAGAAAGTACCTCATAAGAAAGGTAAGACATTTGAGAAAAACTCTAATCTCTCCATTGAAAAGGACAAAGAGGTTAAATAGATTGAATGTATTTCCAAGTTGAATTCTAATTTCTTTTTGCACTAAAGAGAGTCAATTTATTGGCTCAAGAAGCATTGTTCAATATCAAAATTCAAGTTAAAGGTGTCAAGATGTACTTTTTATTTTGGTTCACAAGATAACCTCGTATATCAAGATTTGGTTAACAAACTTGGCCAAAAAGCTTATCAATAGCCCAAGTCTTATGCTTTGGGTTGAATCAAGGGGCTAATGTCCTACTTGTTAGTAGACAACGTAAAATGAAGTTTGTTGTTAGTTCCATGTTTGTTGATGGAGTGGTTATAGACGTTGCTCCATTCAATGCATGAGGTGTTTTGTTTAGCAGCCCCTACATGTATGACCAAAAAGCAATGTTCTATCAATAGGGAAAATAAGTACAATTTCATCAAGCATCAAATGAGCTTCATTTTGTTTGCTTATAGAGGCAAGAAAGAGTAGCCTAGTGAGGTCACAAATCTTCATGGGAAGATGTTGAGTGGAAACACAAGGATCATTTCCTTGGAGAAAACTGATGATGATCAAATTCCTTCATGTTCGAGCACTTTTCTATCACCTCACATAAATAGTTAAAGAAAAAGGTGTTTTGTCTTTTGGCTAATCTTCGTGTTATCATGCAAGGCAAGGTGGTAGTCATGTTATCAATTTATGGGTTCATCCTCTCCATTCACTGAGTCCTTATAGTTTTTGGAGGGAGGTGTGATCCTTAAAAGGATTCAATTTCATCCTAGACTTGTTGGCAAAATGATAACTTTAAAAAATAGGTATTATATGACACATGCAAGGCAAGGTGGTAGTCATGTTATCAATTTATGGGTTCATCCTCTCCATTCATTGAGTCCTTATAGATTTTGGAGGGAGGTGTGATCCTTAAAAGGTTTCAATTTCATCCTAGACTTGTTGGCAAAATCATAACTTTAAAAAATAGGTATTATATGACACTAAAATCTAAATATTGTTGCATATTTGGATTTCTCTAACTTATGTACAGTCAAAAATTACAACATTGTCAATGGGCCCTTGGTCTACTAGTGAAGTTGAAAGGTTCGGAATGAGCCCACTCGGGATCAAGTCTTGCTAACTGCAAAGCCCCAACGCAAAAGGGATGAGGTCGGGATCGTGCCGCAGGTGGATTTTGGCGGAATGGATACCCCTTAGTCCTTGGCTCTAAGCTAAAGGGGACCCCCTCGAGGGTATCTCCAAACAAAAAAAAAACTACAACACCTTGTTTTGAGCATGTATGCAAAAGTTATGGCTTCTCAAATTTGGACAAAATTGTCATTAGCAGCAATTTTCAAAGTACCAATGGTTGTTTCGAAACCATTGAAGTAATTTTGAAAGTGTCAAGGTGGTACATTTTATAAGGATAATTTGTTTGCCCTATTTGCAGCATCTTTAAATGTGGGTTTGGATAGGTTCAAATAAAAACTATTGTCTAAATTGACCCAACTAAACCAATTAGACAGGCAGAACCCTAACAAACAAAATCAAGCAATACGATATCCTCTTCAAAGTCCAAAATCAAACCCATCCAAAATAGATATATGTAAGTTTAATGGTGTGAATGTACTTCATGGTTAAGTCTCATGGGAAAATATCATAAACTTCATAATATACTAAACAATGCAATGGTTGACATAGCCTCATTACATTTAGAATTTGAGCCTTATCAATGGTACCAAAGGATGATAAGTGGCACACAAGGGCAAGTACTTAGTTGAAAAAAATTACAAAAACTATGGAGGATTTCAATAATAAATTAAAAATGGTGATAGAAGTCTTTGAAATTAGAGTGTACATATGATATGCTAGTTCAAGTGTCTATTAGGTCTAAGGAAGGAAAGAAGCTAATGGTAAAGCATGTCAAAGCTTCAAGGAAAGAGAAAAGGAAAGCATCAACAATTGATGCAAAAGAAGAGTTTGAGAGCTATACAAGTTTAAATCCAAAAGCTGATGGTGAATGTCCACATTTTAGAAGACTTTTGTGAAGAAGACCATCATATGGTGATGAAGAATATGGTAGTGTTTATTCATCAAGGTGTGCTTGAATTTACCAATAGCTAATCTATGTCATTTTTGGAGAATGGATACTCAATGGAGCTACAACAAGGATGAAGGTGTTAAAGCATAAAGTTTAATGGGTGATGAATGTGGCCTAAAATTGTCTAAGGTGGAGCTCATACAAGTATTAGGTGATGGTGTCTACAATCGAACATATGAATGATGGCAAACAGCCACTTGAGTAATGAGTCAATGCACTAGGATGTTTAGTTATTTCCACGAAACTGTAGCTTGAAAGCCACCATTTATATCTATAACAATAAAGATTGTGAGAGTTGGCTAGTCCACCTATCTCAAATTCGAATTCAATGATAAAGAAGTACCACAACCTTAATGAAACCATAGCTAACACTTATGAACGTATCTCCAAACACATGGCACTCTAACATCTCTGCTACAAATAGAATATAAAAAGATGGTCTTTTCAGAGATTCCACAACCAAATTCAAAACAATCATGTGATTAGCGGAAACAAACAAAAGTTTCCTTTGAATTGTGTTTAACCAACATGCACTTTTTACTAAAATAATTATTAATTTGTCAAATTTAATATATAATATTTGTTAATTTTCATTATATCGACGGATGTTTCCCTTCGAAAAAATTAAGCAATCAGAGACAAGTGGAAAGAAATCGACGATCTAGAAACTAAAATATTAATCTGTTAAATCTAATCTACAACATTTTTAAATTTGAATTGCATCGATAAACGTTCCATTAAAGAACACGTATACTCCCATACAACCGAGGAAAGAAATCGACAGTTTAAAATCTATTATAAACGTTGATCAACAAATGAAACAGATCTCAGCCGCTAACATCAAATCGTGGCGATTATTTACTTCCCTTTTGTATTTAAGCGCACTCTGTAACTCCTTTGCGACATACGCCTAACACCTATCTCAAAGCCCGCGGTATTCATCGTATGGAGTCAATTGTATGAGGTTATTTTGTGTGTGATGTGGCACGGATTCCTGTGAGAGCTGGAGATTCGTCCCTGCAATCTCCAGGCGGCATTTACATTGGATCCTGTTCGCTGCTTTGGCAATTTCATATAGCGGACCAATCCATTGGATGGGCCGTGGGAAGCTGTGCATCACACGCAAATCCAACAAATCTTTGTGTATTGACAGGGTATTTTTAGGTTAAGCGTCACTTTCTAGGTCTACCGTATATTATATATATTACGAGGATGTTCTTATTATCCAAACGACAAATATAGATGTCTTTCATGTAAAGTCGTTTGCGATGGAGATGGTATGGAATTTACCGAATTGATATCAGAAGGCATGGTTGAGTCTTCTTTACCATAAGGAATAGACTTTATACACAACTTTGAATATTTTGGACAGTGAGCTATTCATTGCTTCTCCCTATCAATCCCGCCATCATCGTATTTGTGGAACAGATCAACCGCGTCATTAGCGGTTAAATTTCAAAAGTTTTTCTTTTTTTGACATTTCAAATAGGTAATCCCCATGGATACGGTAGAGAAAGTCCGAGCACCAATGAGACAAAAAATTCAAAGATTTTAAAGGCTCCCCAGGGCCTTTTCATCCAGACACTTCCGCATGCGTTTGAACGATGTTGTATTCCGTAATTGCCTCCCTCCGCCCTTCACGAGACTTCGTATACTTCTCTTCTTTTCTTGGCTTATTCAAATTATTCTGTCATCTGGTCAAGTTTTTGTTTTTAATGGCGGTCACATCTTATAGATGTTCTCTCAAGACATCATTTTCTTTAAATTTGGTAGTCCTAATAATTGTTCTGATTTTCTAAGTGATAACGCGAATATATAGGTTTACATAGATGATAATTATTAATTTTGTTTTAATTTTTTATATATGGTATAATATGTGATTTATTTTGGTTGGTATGTTAAAAAGAATTTTTATTTTTATATTTATCTATTATCTCTATTTTAAGTTTATACTTTTTTAATTATTCAATTTCATATATTTTATAATTTAATTTTTATTTTTATTTTTATCCCATCTAAAATATGTATCATGGAATGTGATCTAATATATCAACTAGAAAGCATACATAGTTTAAATCAGAAACTTGTATCAATACTTCATGAACTGTGGAAAACTCATACCAACTATAATATTGATATAAGCAAAGTTCTTTCATGCAATTTTTCAATTAATACACCATATCTTTTTATAAGAGGCAAATGAGGGTTATCAAAAATATGAGCTGTAAACCCCTCATGGTATCCCACCCTAACTGCCATGAGGATTATACAGATGTAGGCCCTGCAAGAATTATCCTATGTTAATGCTGCCAATACAAATACACATTCAAACCATATGCAGATGATTGTGTGTAAGTTGTGCGTATATTTTGGTGTCAGAGAAGGAAGAGCTTAGGACTTCAAAGATCGCACTAGTTTCACCATCTGAAATTTGAATACCCCCTTGTCAATGCAGAGTGGCATTCAGAATTTCTATTGACCAAAATAAGATTAAATACAAGAAGCAGCTACAATGGAGTAAACAAGAGAGTGAGAAAGCAAAGTTCACTCAGCTAAAATAGTTTTATCCCATCAGGTATGGTTGTCAAAATTCTTCATGACACAGAACTGCCCCAGAGACTACTATTTCTGTCTGACATAAAAAAGGATTCAAGGTAAACCCCCAAAAAATTAGGGACTAATCATGTGAAAACGTTTCTCCAAATGTGAGGAAGGGACGAGTGGATATGGGGATGGTAAAGAAATTTCAGATATTGGCGACAGAGAGGTTACAGTTTTAAAAAATTGCACAAAATCAAAATCTTAAAAAATAAAATAAAAGAAGCTGCAGTTTATTATATATGTAAACAATTTGAGTAAAAGCTGATGTCACAATTACACAATTTGATTAACTCTGCCCTCTGTGAATGTTATTTTGTTTTTATTTTGAATGTTTTATTTCCTGTCAGAAACGTCCTATTATGTTCCCAAGCAGGTGAAGGAAAGCATGGAAGCCCCCAACTCATCCAGGAAATGGCAGAGCGACCCCACTAAGAGAACGTCCCCCTGTTAAGGTTTGGGCACCAGGAACGGTGGGGGAAGTTTTGTCCTTCCCAGTGTCCCCGAGACATTAAAACTCAAAGCCGAGTAAAATAGTAGTGTCCATAAAGTTCCTAAATGCTGCATTTGGACAGCTTTATATGTTTTGTTATTTTGATAGTTTACAAGAAGCATCCCGTTGTAGGGGCAGCGGCATGCAATTATAAGTTGTTCTAGCATAACAGTTTAAAGCCTAAGAGCCAACAAGTTCACACCAAGGGAAGTAGACAAATACTTACATCAGTACAGATATCCAATGCATCCAAGAATAACGAGTTCTCAGGTTGGGATATCTGTAAACAAGGTTCTTTAAGTCAAAAATAATGGATTTTGGAAGTATAGGAGGATCATGAATGACAATGATCTTTAGGCTAGCATTGAATTTCTTGTAAATTTTCTACTTGGATACTGAAGCACAATATTTTTCAGCTTCAACAGGGCACAATACTATTAATTGTTTTAAATCACAGAAAAAACCCTGAGACTCAAGAAATGTAAACTGCTTAAGGAGGAAAATGTAGTTATATCAATATTTACACTTGTTCCCCCATGTGAGAGGAGGTGTGCTGGCTAGGTTGGGACTGAAATTCACCTTTAGCTTGAGCATTTATAACTGCAGTTCCTGAAGACAATGCTATGACAACAAACGGGCTGGCTCTAGTGTTTTGTGGGGTTGTAATTGTACAATTAAAATGAGATCAATGAAACACACCTCCTGCCTTCACAATGTGCAGCCTGCACCTGAGATGCATGACAACAGAGATCTGCTCTTGCCAGTGACTATTGACAACCAATAGGCATAACAAAGTCCAAACAGAAATCTTAAACAACACAACAAACTCTGATTTAGCTCTATTATTGAAAGTAAGTTGTGCTAAATAGTCTTAAATAGATTAAATGGAAGTAGGTCCAGATGTGCAAATACAGAAAGAGCAGGCCTGTCTTGGCTGGATTTTCACCAGAAAGGGCGGACCTGTAAATGTCTTGGCTAGATTTTAAATTCATGGATGCACTTACAATGTGGGTGCTCAGCAGAAAGGGCATCACAGATATATGCAGGCCTTCCATTCTCATTAGCCAAAAAGCTAAATGCAAAAAAATCAGCCAAACTGTTTCTGAAGTAAAATTTAAGGGGGAACCCATACCGAATACAGTAATGGACTTATACATACATGCTTATCATAATTTTCAAAAACATTGTAACAGATGTATACTACATCATCAACAAAACTGTCCTTAAACGTATATTAGGGTCTGATAAACAACTTTGTTTTGAAACGGAATTGTATTAAACTACACTTCGCATATTCTTGGTATCTTTCATCTTCTGTGTGAATCACATTGATTTACTAACACTAATCATATCTCAACCCAGAAAAAAGGGGAAAAAAAAAACTCTGTTACTGCATGTTCCAAGCTCATTCGTGTTCCTTAGTACCCACAACTAATCCATGATGTAACTTACCCAGCCTTCTAAACGGACCCACATCAACGGTACAAACTGTAAAAAGTTAGCACCGTCGATACAGGTCGTCTGGAAGGCAAGGAAAACTGCTGCAATCCTAAATCCATTACTAAATCATTTTAATGGGTTTCATTCCTACTTAAATCCGACTGTCTTCCCATAGTTTTCAGTGAAATGCAGAGGCAATGTGGAAGTCTAGATGAAAAGGAAACAATGAAGAGAAAGTAAAATTCCAACTGACCTGACTGCCCTTCAACTTATCGATTCCTGCTTCAGGATCCATCTTGCGAGGCCACTAGAAAGCTCAGTAATCAACCAATGTACATTAACAGAGCAAGGAGAGAGCCGGAGCAGCCATAGAAACAAGTGCGGATAAGTTACTAAAACCAAAAGTAATTTTCAAATCTCGAACGGATGGAAACGGGCCCGTTCCCCAACAGAAAACGGTGGTTACAAGGTAGTGGAGTGGAACTTGCATGAGGCGGCGTTTCGTACTCTGAAAATTCTTATTGCTCGCAAGGTAGTTACAAAAAACTTAACATACGAACTGGTGAATTTGCATTAATTTATTGTGAACGTGAGGTGATGTCTAGAGTGCAGACAACATTCTCTGTCACGGTTAGACCATTTTCCATCCCTTCCATTGGAGGGACTCCCACCGCATATATGCCACGTAATACTCTGCCCATGAGGGTCGGGTGGTAAAGATTCCTTTTAAGTGGGTTTCCTGGGTACGCGTCCATTCTGTTTAAACCAGTCTCCCCAGAGTAACGTCTAAACAAATTGACTTACTGTAATTAGTTTTACGAAAATGACGTTTCATTAATGGGTTTCACTTTCTTGACCAGGGGTTAGTTTTTACTGTGCACACGTCATCTCAACTACCACGCGCATAATTATAAGTATTAAGGTCTTATCCTTAATTATCATCATGACTGCCGACCATAAATTTATGCCAAATGTATATATACGTAAGGTTGGCTGGAAGGGTGGGGTAAACCCTTAAAAAAGAAATTAAGTTATTTAATTGGTTTTTAAATCCTCCGGGTCTGCTTGTTTCAATCAAACGTACCTAACGAGCACCTTGACCACGCTACCCCACATCTATCTTCGATTTCATTCCATTTGATTGGAAACTTCCTATTATTAATGATTGATCACTTAAAAACGAGGAAAAGGGGGAGCAAAAACCGCCTTACCACAAACTACATTGTTTAAAGGTCCATGCAATCTATATTTTAAGAATTAAATTGTAATATTTTTTTATAGTAAATATTTTTTATTGGGAATTATGACCGACAAGGTCAAAAAAATGATTTCATTTTCAACATAAGAACTCAGCAAATAACGTTTTAGTGAGGTTTGAATTTGATAACAAGAACCACAACATCACAATTTAACTTTAGTATTTAATGACTGATCCTTAAAAAATAAGAGAAAAACAATGCTCACCCTACCACAAAATACATTGTCAAAAGGTCAATGCAATCTATATTCTAAGAATAAAAGTTGTGATATATTTATTCTAAGTAAAGGATTTTTACTTTATTTAAACTAGGGCTTTGTTTGATTTAGATGGTGTATTAGATCATTTTAATTTTGAATTTATTATTGATTATGTGTTTATGTATAGTAGGGAACCTTTTTTCTATTTATTTATTTATTTATTTTTAGTCTAAAACGTCCACATACAATATTGTTTTATTTTTTAATATTTCGATATTATTGTATATAGCAAGTTTCCACAATCCATATTGTTGTTTAGTTTGTTTCTGGATTTGATTGTAGATGACAAATTTCAACACAATCAAATCCAGAAACAAATTGAACAACGATATAATTGTATTTATGGGGAGATACCGGCTGTGATCCATGGATGTCCAGTCGGACAGCCTGTTTCGAAACCTCCAGTTCCAGTCGAAACATATGGATCAGTCAATGGCGGGGCTATCCTCCATCCAATCCATCAAGACAAAAAGGAGTAAAGGAAGGAGGGTGAGGAATTCAAGCAAGTTGAGAATCAATGAGCTCAACGCGCCCACCATTAATTTATGTCATACCCTCAACCCAATACACTAAGTCTCCCACTCCGGCATACTAGGCTTCTTGACTATAGTAGTTTGTTTTCCATATCCGATCAAGGATTTCTATTGGCTAAGGTTGTGTACCTGGATGCCTTGGTCGATGGGGTTGTGCCTTTGGTGGGGTCGACCGTTATTGATGGTGGGGTCTGCCTTTACGGATGGTGGGGTCGATCGTTATTGATGGTGGGGTCTGCCTTTACGGATGGTGGGGTCTGCCTTGGGTAGGGGCAAGGATGGTCCCTCAAATTCAGCTGATAGTCGGGTAGATTAAAAAGTGGGTTTTCTAATAAATTGTTTGTATTTTTTTGTTTTTATTTTGTGGCTTTTTAGTATTATATTTGTTTAAATTAGAGAAACAATTAATTTATTACAATCTTCAAATACAAAAATTAATGTTGTTTATAAGGTTTCAATCAAAGCTTATTTGTATAAACTACACTTTGTTACAAATTTTGTCATGTTATTTATTAAAAAAGAAAATAAACATTTTTGACAAAATAGGCTATTGATGAGTTGATGGCATTGCATATTGTTTTAATGTCACTTATGCAATGACTTGTCATATTACAACAATACTTATCTCACATCTATCTCAAAAAATGCACAACTACTCTAATTTGATGCAATTGCATATCAAGTTAGTAATGTGTAGCCTCACATTCTATCTTTGCTCACAACACAAATGATTTTTCCCTCTTTGTTTCTACAACAATTGCAACAAAAGACATCTTTGAGTAGGTTTTTGCTTCCATAGTTGTGATTAGTCCTCTAGACTATAAGAATCTTAAGCACAACATCCCGCCTTCACACACATTGATGTCGCTAAGCACTTTGGATTATTACTATGATCAAGTGATGGTGAGTGCCATCCATTATGTTGGAAGTATGGATTTTGATAATACTTATATCTTGGACAATGATGCTATGTTTGGTCCTTAATTCATGTTTCCCTTGTTTGTTGTTTGTTGTTTTGTTGGATTTAATTAGAAGACGTTTTATTCCTAGAGATTAGGGGAAAATTAATGGGTTTATTGTTTTTATATAAATGTAATAATAAAGTAAAATGAGAAATTTTATTTGTAGGTTTGGTGTTAACTATTTTTTAAAATATAAAAAATCCAATAATTGAGGGTAATTTTTCAATGGTGGTTTATGTTGTGAATAGAGGGGTTATTCTTAATTGAAAGCTTAACCACTTTGTACAATAAGTGTTAAGTTCAAAAGAAAATTTTGCATAATACGATTTTTAACACTACAAATGTCACTTGAATGCAACATTTGATTATTTGGCTAACTTAGGTATTGTTCGAGAGCTTATAACTTAGATCATCACCTTTGTTATCAATCATCATAATTCTTATGTTGATCATCTCAATATGTTTTTTAGTCATGAAGTTAAATAATTGAAACTTAACTTTTGTCTGTATGTTGTAATGCCTTGATTGAGTATACAAAGTGGCAATGTTGGGTTGTTATAGTTATTTATCTTATGGATCTTTTAGTAAAATGGTATATGGTGGAGCATGGAAAATTATGTTATCAAGTGGACCCATGTGTAAAATTGTTATATATTTAGGAGTTGTCATAATATATCACGAGTTGAGTATTTTGTACAACCTATCGCATGAATATTAACTTTTTAATTGTGTAGGTGGTTGCATTGAGGTATTAATAGTCGATTTGGTAAATAAGAGGAGGTTGAGCAAGAGGAGGATAAAATGCATCTTAACTTTGTGTTAGATGGGAGGCTTATGCATGTTTTTACTTGTGATTCTAGTGTTGCCCTGGGGTTTGTCAAAATGGTGCTATGAGAGATGGGTTTGGTAGAAGGAAATTAATCAAAGGTATCAAGAAGAGGGGATTTTGTTACACATTTAGTCTTGTTTGTTCATGATGCAAAGATTAGGTTGTGT
This sequence comes from Sequoia sempervirens, assembly GCA_007258455.2. NCBI lineage: Eukaryota > Viridiplantae > Streptophyta > Pinopsida > Cupressales > Cupressaceae > Sequoia > Sequoia sempervirens. The sequence goes on from VDFB02056355.1 coordinate 12,828, forward strand.
TTGCTATAACTTTTTCTTTTGTCACAATTTGGTGACATGGTTGCAATATTGCATAAGGAAGAGCTTGGGTTTGTAAAAAATAAGGTAGTTAGATCCCTAGAAGGGGAAAAATTGTTGAACTATACAATGCTAAGGGATTGGTGTTAAACTAAGCTGAAGGAAATGCATGTACGTTATAGTGATGTTGGCAAGGTCTTGGTTGGATTACTGTGTCACTCAAAAACAAGGATATGTAGAGATAGGCAATTGCTATTTGGTCCCAATGTTTTGTGGATGTCCATTACATTGTGCTCTCTATCACACGGAACTATGCTTTGGTATTCATTTTCCTTATCTTACAAGTGTAGGGCAGTGTATGGTAAGGAGGATTAGCTACAACTTATGCATGGGTCCCAAACTTGGTACATCAAATTGTCAATCTCGAATGCAAATAAAAACTTAAAAACACCTTCGTTCGAAGTTATGTCAAAAAGTATCTTCATTTGAAGGTTAAAACCTTTGAATGAAGGTAATTTCCAAAAATGAAAAAAAAATTGAAGTTTTCTTTAGATTTTTTTGTGTGGGAACAACATACCTTTGAATGAAGGGCCTTAGGTAGACACTTTCAATGTCTACTTTAAATTTTCCTCAAAAATTTCAGTTTCAAACCTCGAGTTGGACCTTCCAATGGAATTAACTTGACAAGATAATTTGTAAGATTGTAATCCTCAAAACAAGCTTTCCAACAAGTATAATTTTAATATATTTTTATTTTATTATGTATTTATTTTCTAATTTTTACTAAACACGCATTTTTCACCGAACATCAAGTTGTGTGTTCTACACATGTAGAAACATAGTAAAATACTAAAAAAAATCCAAAAATATATGTGCACTAGGTGTTGATGTCCTTGTTTCAACAACAACAAAAAATGAATTTTGATTATATGAAACAAGTTATGCATTACAATAAAGAGGATAATGAGGTGGAGGCTAACAATGAAAGCCCTATAGCAATGGAAGAGCAAGAAACTACTATTTAGCATCCTTAAATTTAGGAAAGTTCTAAGGATGGGGATTACAAAAACCTAAACTCTAATATTGAAGCTCTCAATGTCCGAATGGAAAAAATTGAAAGACAGATTGAAGAGTGTTGGTTGAAAATTTTGTATACCTTGAGGATATGCAAAATTGTGGTTTCAGCCACAGCACGTGAGATAAACTCTCCTATTTTCAAAGGGAAGGCTCCCCCTTTTTTATCTATTTTAACAATTCAGAAATACACTCTAACTATAAATCTATTCTAAATTTGGGTGAAACTCTGTCTTTTTCTCTTTTTCCAGAAAAGACACTTATTCTTTTCTCTTGTTTCAGAAAAGAATCACAGCTGAAAACATAAATGATTTATGAAGTAAACAAATAAAGAAGCAAAGTTTCCATAAAGGCACAAAGTCCTCCGTTGCTCCTCCGGGACGGGAAAACAAATTGAAAGCACAAAGTCTTTGACAACTTACTCTCCTATCAACCTTTTTAGATAATTTTCTGGTAACCAAGTACAGTATGTAGCAGCTCAAAATAGAAAATAAAAGCAACACAAAGTCTGCAAGTTACCCCCTTTGTTTGAGCGTTCTATAATAGCTTTAAACATGACAAACAACTCAAAGTTTGCAGTATCAAATCTGAAAACCAATCTAAAACTCCAAACGCAATAAGCAGCTCAAAGTCTGCAGAATTGAGCTTGAATCCCTCTTGTATAACACCACAAAACTCACAATCAATTCCAAATAATGTCGTCACATCACAATTTGTACCAACACAAAGTTTGGAAGCAATTTGTTTTCTTTATTGATTGCAATCTGATTTACATCTAAACTCAAAGTCTTAGAATGCATACACAAATTGGCATAATTTTGTTGCATTGCCAAAAGATACAAAATTACAATAGACCCCCTCAAGTATTTATAGGAGGGAGGTCTGGAGAAAAAGGTGGGAGGATCTCAACAAACTTGAGAAAATCTCTCAACCGATAACTAATTGCAATTGAATTATTCAAAATTACAATCTTATTGTAATTTGATTACATGTAATTACATTTTACAAAAATGCAAGGAAATAACACTTGCAATTGCAAAACTTGTTTTTACATATACTTTGTCGAAAGTAAAATACATAATTGAAATTATTTTAAGTGTCCAAGACACGACTCTAACTACATCATCCTTCATCTGTGATGATCTTCATGCTGCTTCAGGATTTTAGAACTTGAAGTATTCAGGATTGGTGAAGAGATCTCGAACTTGGAACGAGAATTTGCATTCTTAATGATCTTTGTATCCTTGGCGAACTTCAACCTTATCACAGGCTTGGAGTAGTGCCATTTCTTTAGGAAGTTCTTCTCTTCGTTGCGTCCTTTTTCCATGCTTGATTCACTTTGTCCCTAGATGGTTTCATGAGGATTATTAACCTTCGAGGTGCTCCATGAATTACTATTGTATCTCTTCTTCTTTTGTTCACTGATGAAGAACCCACAACACCTTATTCAAGATGAAATTGTTATAAAACAATGCCCATGCCTTGATTTATTGGTTTGATAAATCATGTGTGTAAACAAGATTGACAAGGGAAGGGATAATTTGATGCAAAAATGGGCTCACAAGTGAATTTCGGGTTTTGGAAGGCTGACAGCAAGTAAGGTATAATCGGGATTTTGGGAAGCCATTGCAATTTAAAAGTGCAAGGTAGGAAAAATAAGAGGTCTTTGCTAGTTTATTATTTTAACTTGTAACCTTGGTCAAAATCTCCTACTTGTAATCAGATTATGAAAACCCAATTTTCAGCCAAGGGCATCATTTTTGTAGAAAATGATAATGATGATGAAGAAAAATGGTAACGGCAAGTGAATGAAAAGTGAAATGGAAAGGCGAATGAAAGAGAAAGAAAAACGTTTTTGTGAATGAAGGGCGAATGAAGTATGATGGTGTATGAAAGAGACATGAATGAAGGGTTTGTGAAATGGAAAAACGCATTTTCAGCCATACATTTTTTAAATAATATGCAATCTCAATCTCCATAGAAAGGCAACCCAAGAACAAAAGATTTAAAGCAACAAAAACAGAAAAATAAAAAGAAACAAAGAACATACCGTAACAAGAGTTTACAAACCAAAATAAAGGAAAATAAATAAATAAATAAAACCCTAGGTTTTAAATCTGCAAAAACGTCAAAAATGGGAGAGAGATAAATGGGGTACATGAGCAAAAGCAAGCTACAAAATTCACAAAAACACTTGCAAAACTCATTTCGGGTTTTTAGATGCTTATTGCAATTGAAAAATGACTTGTAAAACTTCAAAAATGCCTTTTACTTGCATTTCGGGTTTTTAGAGACTCATTGCAATTGAAAAATGACTTGTAAAACTTCAAAAATGCCTTTTACTTGCATTTCGGGTTTTTAAAGCCATATGACAATTTTGCTTTTTGTCAAAAATGAAGACTTCAAACAAATTCGGGTTTTTGAGTCACTTAAGCAATTTCGGAACTTTTGAAAGTTTTAGCAATTTTGCTTTTTTGCAATTTCGGGATTTTTTGGAGCTTTAGCAATTTCGGGATTTTTTGGACATTTAGCAATTTTGCTTTTTTGCCAAAAAGTTCCTACAACTTAAAATTAAAACAAAAAGTAACTGCAATAGGAGCAAAAAGTTCCTACAACTTAAAATTAAAACAAAAAGTAAATTGCAATAGGAGCAAAAAGTTCCTACAACTTAAAATTAAAACAAAAAGTAACTGCAATAGGAGCAAAAAGTTCCTACAACTTAAAATTAAAACAAAAAGTAACTGCAATAGGAGCAAAAAGTTCCTACAACTTAAAATTAAAACAAAAAGTAAATTGCAATAGGAAAACAAAACCCCTACTTGCAGTGATGCCCCAAAAACCCGAAATTGACCAAAAACACACTAAAAATGACTCAGAATTTCACGAAAACGGACGAGGGTGAGTAAAAAGTGCTAACCCAAAGGACTATAGACCTAAAATTGAAATTTTCTAACCTTTGCACCTCGTAAAACGTGCCTTAGAAGAGAAAATCTTCAAATTTTATCAAAATTTTGATAGGTTGTCCCAATTTTTAACAAGTCAAAAATGAGGGACAACAAAGAGGCAAATAGTTCCAAGAAGCTCCAAGTCATGGAAGGTTCCATAAAAAAACATTTGCATGGTGGTGGATGAAATAATGAAGAGAGTGGTGATGGGAATTATTTTGAGACAAGGAAAAATCCAAAAACAACAGAAGAAAAAGGGTTGCAAGAATGAAGCTGACAAGTCCGAGACCAAGGAGCACAAGGACAACTGGTCTGATGCGATGGAAGACCTCCAAGAGAATTGGAGTCTTATTAAATATTCCTAATTTGTTTCTTTTTCTTGTTGTGGCTTTGGACATGTCTATCTGGCATTAGTGTCTTCTTTTGTTTGGCCTACAACTATGTTGTTATTGACGTCAACTGGTTTTATATGTTAGTTTATTTAGCTTCTAGTAATACTATGCTTAATATTATGACTCTGCTTATAAGTTGGTGGTTGGTATATTTGGTTTAGTATGTTTTTTGATTTGGATAAGTGGAATGTTAATCCTATAACCAATCTTAATACAAGTTTGTAGTCTCTTTGTAAGATGTTTTATCTTTGCTATTTTTGACTGGTTGATGTGTTCTCCAGTTTGTTTTGTTGAGATCTACAGCTCTATTGTTCTTCTTTTGTATGGGATCAAGGCCCTAACCTTGCATATCTAATCAAAAACAAGTTATGCATTATGACGTACACCTATGTCCATATTATAATTACTCTAACTTTAAAAATTAATTAAAAAATTATGAAAAAATATCCATGCACTAGATATTAATGTTACAAATCTATATTTTAAAAATTATAATTTTATCCTTTCTAAAAAAATTGTGTTACAACTTTAACATCACTTTTTAAAAATGTTGTTTACTATTAAAAACTAAATTATTAGAATCTAAACACAAATTGTCACAAATTACTAGTTTGCATCATCTTCAAATTTTTAACCATTTAGCTTTATAGGTGTCAAAAAGTGAAGATTTAATTAAAAATATTGATTCCAATGTCCTACTTGACCAAAAAATGGAATTCATTATTGTGGGATTACCCATATTTGAAAAGTAAGATGAGTAGAGTAAATGGTGAGAAGTGATAATACAACTTAAGGAAAAGAATGTTGAGTATAATATTTTGATTTTATAGATTTCTATGTTATAATCTAATTTAATTCTAAGTTCACATCTTTTGAACTCAATATATATCAATTAGGAAGTTGTAAATTAATTTTGTTAGATGGTATTTATCTTTAAAAAAATTGAGATATTAACATAAATCTATTATGTAATGTATCTTTATTATTAAAAAGAACCCCATAGAAACTAAACTAATCAATTTAAAATACTTTTCAATAAACATTTAAAAAATTATTCAATATAAACATTTATTAAAATAATTAAACTCGTTATAAATAATCCTAAGTGGATTAATATATATTTCTTGCTTCCCTATCAATTCAAATACCCAAGAAAAACCACTATAAACATATATTGCCTAACTTTGGCTTATACAGAGTTCCAAATAAATGGATATATTCCATTGTGTAGAGATGAGCTAGACGTGTGAATTAGTTATAATGTTTTTAAGAACTAGATAATTTGCAAAACTGAACCTCTATTTAGTCATACTTCATATGTTACAAATAATGATCTCCTATTTATATCTAATAACTTCAGTTTGCAACTTTAACCTGCAAATTTAAACAATAAACGCTAACACAGATAATCATGTACTGTAACTAACAAACTTTGTGCAGTTGCAGAAATACACTTATGATGTGGGGTTTGGATAAAGCAAATATAATGGAAGTGTAGTCTTTTTCCTTGTGTAAATTATTAGCATGCAGGAGATGACATGACATTTTTTAATATATATTCTCAACTGCGTGCAGAACAGACATGTGATGGGGAGTTTCTTCGAAACACATTCTGCTTTTGTATCATCCTTTCTGCTTTTCCAACAGCTTTTCAACTGTGAAGAATAAAATAAAGACTGTAACAGAATTCTTTGACACTACACAAGAAAACCCAATTCAAGCTCATGCTAAAATAGCCTTGGGGAAAGTTGATCCAGTTAACAACTGGTGTTCAGTTGGAGTTGTTGCCATTATAATATTTATGCAGGTTTAAACCATGTTACACTTACTCCCAGAGTAAATGTGGCCCAAATCATAGACTTCATCCTCTTGCAAAGATCCCATTCATATCTCCCCTGTATTCATACAATTCAATGACAAATCATAGACTTCATCCTCTTGATAATGATTCCAGTCAATTCCCACTGGGGATATGTAAAGAGTTTCATTTCTCTTTTAATTAGAAGGATATTTGAACTTTGAAGGATTTTAGGAGTGTTCTTAACTTTGAGATAATATTCAATTGTGTAGGTTAAATTCCCCTGCTTGGCAGCCAAAAGTGAGATTTTTGTATTCTATTCGTCCGATTAAGTGAAATCTTCAGTGATGGGGATTTCCTCTCAAAGATGATTTTTAGTTAGGATATTTTTTTCTCAAATCCAAAGTATCCAATAAGCATAGGCTACTTGTAGGCTTTAGGCCTCACCAACTCACATATATATAAAAGTTTGGTATAAATAATGGGGCCACAGATTTGCTTCCTACTTAAACAGATATTACAGCCAAACAAAAATCTCAACTATGAGAATAGGCTTTATAGTTTTAGCATTTAAACACTCCCTGTTAGCGTAGGGTAGCATTTTTAGATACAAAACCAAAACTGGAAAACAGTTACTTACATAACGTAGCTTGTTCCAGGCCAGCAAGTCAAACTTACCAATCGGACAGAAATTACAACTCTGCTGCAAAGAAACTACAGCAAAGTGCCTTCAGGAGATCTTATTTTGCTTGCCTTAACACTTCCCTGTAGTGGGATGGAGAAGTACTGTATAAGGTAAACTACAGAGAATAGATCGTCTGTATTGTTATTCTTAATATGATAAATATCTTAAAGAGAAGGAAGATGCTAGGAGACTTACTCCTTAAAGACCTATAGCCAAGTTCAGTGCAATGTAGGCCCTCATGAAACCCTAATTTTTTCTGTGCATTTATAGGCAAAGGAATCGTAATTGCCATTGGAGAATCAGAGTCAAGAATGTACTTGTGAGACACCATATGGGTGAAATTCGTGAAATCTCTGTGAGACAGAAATCTCACCTGTCAAACTTCACCCCATTGGAGGATAAAAAAATGTATTGCTTTAACAACCATCACAAATCTGCCCTCTTAATACTATTTGCAAGGCACACACAAAGTTGTTTTGAGTAAAGTGTAACCATTTAAAAAGAGGGAAAAGCAAATTTAGTAAAATAGAACTCATGCAGTAGCTACTGTTCGTCATAACTATCTAAATCTAAATCAAGTTCGCAGTAAATAATAATTCCATTCCATTGTAGCCATATTCAGGCCTGTCATAATGTCATTTAACCACTGTAACCACTGACCCAGCCCTCCAAAATGGTCCACATAAAAGATCAAAATTCTAGAGTAAGGATAAAAATTGCAAAGTTTTTGTGGGCAAACTGTTCTAAAATCAGCATCAATTTCAAATTTGCAGAACACAACACAGAAAGTCTGATTTAGCAAATCATAATGAATTTCAGTTCCTTTTAGTCGAATCCCACTATATTTTCACACTTTCCCAGTGCGCTACAATCCTATGTGGAAGCCTGACTATGTATACAAGATCTTTGGCAAAAGAAGAAAAGGGAACTTGATTAAATACTAAATAGGCATGAAAAGGAGAAGGGAAAATCTAACCAACCTTATTTTCCTTGAGCTGATCAATTCCAGCTTCCGGATCCATGTTCAGAAAGATCAAAGTCCAAGAGTTTTGCAGACCACATATAAGAAGCCAAGCCAATGTGCATTTACAGTGCAAAAATACCTAAAGCCAATAAGCCATTGCATCGTTCAGTTCTGATATCCATGGCAGAGCAACAAGATTGAACAAAACGGAACAGATAATGAGCAAAATGGAGCACATAAGTTTATTCAAGTACATTGCACATTTCTCAATACATTCTCTCTATGATGTGGATTGCTTGCCGTGTAAAATGGTCCCATGGCTACTAACCCATAACTGTAAATACTGTTTGCAGTCCAAAATAATAAAGTAATTGTAATATCATTGAATACTACATTTGCACAGCCTTAAATACGCTGCTTTTTGGATGGCGACCAGAAGCATCCTATTGTGGGCAAGAGGCGTGCAAAAAGTTCAGATGAAGAATTAATCCATTAAAACTTGAAGGTCGTATGACCGTATTTAAAATTGTTTTGCAGATACAACACTGGACTTTAGTAGGTAAAACTTGTAGAGACCGTCAAATTTTCCTTAAAAGCATGGAAAAAATATAGAACTATAAACTCGGATTTTTCCCTGTCTTTTTCATACGACCTGGTTTATTTAGTGTAAAGGGCGGATTAATCGTCAAATGTATTCCTGTCACACTGTTCAACATTTATTCCAAAAACCAATTAGAAACCAAGATCAAAGAAAAGAATTCTTATTTCCTGTACAATGTACATAACAATATTAACTTTAAACTTTGTTTGCATTAACATCTCGTGAATGTTTTGGTACATGTCTGAGTCATCGGTATTGGAGTACAGACAGCGATCTTTTCAACAAATTTACGCAGCCTACTTTGCTTTATAAATCCATGACCATGCAATATTTTTTGTATAAAACATGCGACTCTGTCGGCTCTGAAGCCACGTTCGCGATTCTGTCGATTTCCTCATGTTTAAAGCTTCGTACGAGTGCGGGGGCCCCACCTGTTCACACCAGTGAAATTAGTTGTGAGCATGTGGAAGGGCGAAGATCTTGTTAGCCCACATGTTTAGACCTAAATCGCAAGGAAATTTCAGTACATGGATTTGGTCGAACAATTATTCAGGTAAGACAAATCCTCTTTTGATAAGAATTTAGATGTGATAAAAATTAGGCATTTATTAGCACGTGGAGAAGATATTCCTATGGTCTATATGAGGTATATTGTTTTTTGCATTTCTTAGGATGCAATTCTTTGTGACATTTGAACTAATTAAAAAGTTGAAATTAAATAATGGTTGCGTAGTTATTAGTCTTTTTATTTTAATCTATTTCAAAGTTATGCTATATTCTAATTATGTCATGGTAAATAAAATATAAAATAAGGTGTAGTATTTGTTCTTTCACACTACAATATATAGTTATATATTGGAAATTTGATTTATTTGGTAATATCTTCTACTAAGTTTTATGTTCAAAATTTTGGAATATCATGTTGCAAACAAAAATAATTTGTCTATTGTGTTGTCTTGATGGCTGGATTTTTGGTTAGAGTAGTTGCCTTTGTGACCGACTACTATATACTTCAGCTACTTGTCATAGCTTCATTCTTGTAATTTCTTATTGCTTTGTTCAATATAAAAAAAAAATTAAAATGTATATTATATTAATAATAGCAAATGACTTTCCACTCCCTTCCTCTCTACCCATTCAAAAATATTGATCATGGGGTCTATGTAATAATGGTCACAAGGCACCATAATGGGTGATTTTTTAAAGAAACTAGAGGGTGTGGTAGTGGATGTGGAGGTTTGTGAAAGTCTAATAGCTCTACTTAATTTAAAACTAGCATTGGAGGGTGAGCTAGAGAAAGGATGAGTTGTAGAAAGGCTAGCTTCATCCTCTAAGGTGTGATACAAGAAGTTGTTTATAGGTGCAAAGGGAATGGTTTTGCAATTATTGAGTTCAAGGTTTTTAGTTATACTTGAATATGTTCATGCTTTAGACACCTTTTGTCAAGGCACTAATATAGTAATGAAAATTTTGGTTATTTATCCATATAAAGGTGTCCTCCAAGTAATTAGTGGGAATACCCTACCTATGCTAGAAGATGATTGTGTAATTCAAGCCATGAAGCATGCTAAGATGAAAAGAGGTATTAAAATTCTAGGTCTAGCACTAACAAAAGGTCACAAGTTCTACCTATGGAATTAATTAATGTGTCTAATAATTGGGTGCATATTACCTTGCCTACAAAAGAGGGAACCATCCCGAGCGAGTGGTTCTAGCATATTGAGAGTAGGTGCTTTGGAACTTTACTGACATTGATGTTTTGCTTAGTTTTTTGGTATAGATGTTAGAGTCTTATTAAGGTGTCACGGTCCTTGTAAAATATTTGGCTTTTGTGATTTCAAGTTTGTTTATAGTAATTTTGTTTATAATTGGTATAATTGTTGGTCTATTTGGACATATTTCCTTCTACTATGCCTAGATGTGGATTGTTCATATAATAATATTATGTTAAAATTAAGATTTAGTAGGGCTACGACTTCTTAATAGAGCCACAATTATAATAATCTAAAAATATAAATGACTCCCCCTCTTATTATATATTGTGATAATAAAAGTGTCATTCAAATATAGTAAAGAATCTAGTTTGCTATACAAAAATAAGACAGATATTTCTTTTTTATTTTATTAAAAATTAATTTAGCAAAGAGTAGTCAATTGCAATTTTACAAGATAAAGAATTATTTTAAGAAATAATTAGAGATTAATGTAAATTAATTAATAATGATGGATATTCTCCCATTAATGAGAATTGTAGGTTTGATTCCTTAAATATCATAAATGAGATCAATTGGATTCCTTTCATTAGATGGATTAAGTTAAACTTTGATAGAGCTTCCAATGTTAGTTGTATTATCAAAGGTGAAATAGGTAATTGTATAGCTAAAATGAAGCAAAAATGTAGGCACCCATTCTAGGTCTTCAAAATTGTATAGCTAACAATTACAAAAAAGTGGAGATAGGGTGATTCTCTCATCATTGTGAGGGTATTTCATAAAAAGAAATATCCAAAGTGGAAAATCAATAATCTTCTACAACACTTTTGGATTCCTTAGAAATTTTCTCCATATGGCATATCTATAGGGAAATTAATGATGAAGCAAATGCCTTAGCAAATTTTGTAATATTGATGAGCGAAGAAGTGTTGATAAGTAATAATTGGACAAATTGTGGTCCTTTCTAAATAAAGTTTGAACATCATAAGATGTTGATAAAGGATCCCTTCAATGTCATTAATATTTATTCCTTGTGACTAAATTTATAATTTGCCCATGTGAAATCTTTAATATATCCTATGTGAAGGCTACAATATGGATTGAGATTGGTATTTACAATGATGAGCACTCCACCCTTCACCAATATAGTTAATCTTCCATTTTCCTTTCTCTCTAACACTCTGCATTCCTCAATGGACTCTCTAGTTTACTTTATTTGTCATAATAGGCAAGTGGCTTTTTATGGGGGCCATTTAAAAAAAAATTAAAAAAAAGTTTCCTTCAAGACTCGCAGTGATATTGTGCTACATGCAATCCAGTAGGTTTTGGGGGATGAATTCCTAGTGATATTGCATCAACATAGAATAAATTCAAAATAATGGCAAAGAGGTTAATTTTCAAGCGATTCTTGGGAGGTCTCAACAATATTCTTCAATTAGTAGTGCAAGGTTTAGATCTTCCCCCTTCAAATGACAAACTTTTGGTTAACAATGGGATCATTGTCGATCCTATAATACCCTTCATTTTAACTAGTCTACCACTCAAAGGAGATAGTGTAGAAGGAAGGCTATAATGGGCTCTAACTTTCTCAAATAGGTGTTTGGTTTGGTTCAGGTTCTAAAGAAAATCTATGACTACATTTCCTATTGTTTGATGAAGACGAAGATGAAGTATAACTTCCTTTATTCATGTTCATAATTATTGTTCAGGTTGATAAAATATTACCATAGGGTACCTAGAAGTCTATTATATAAAGCACCATCAAGGTTTTGTAATTTACCCCTGTTAGACTTATGTATGCTAGATTTTTCTCCATAATCCATAAACTAAAACGTAATATTTTCATTAACATCTAATATATAGGACATGATCTCCTAGACAATCATTTAATGATTAATAAAATTAAGAACAATTGATATTATTAATTATTAGAATTTACATTCTATTATATTATTAATAATATCATTGTATTTAATTATAAAAATATTATATAATAAAATACACTAAAATAAATCAAAACTAAAAGACAACTAAAATGTTTTACATAACTAAATTTATTTATTTATAAGAAACATGACCCTAGCACAATCATAGACACCTAAAAATATCCTAGGTCATAATTCCATCATTTATCATAATTATCCATTTTCCTCTAAATCGTAATCTATTTTCCCTAAGTTATAAACCAATTTCTTAAGTCCTAATTCCTAATTCATGTCCCCTTTCCACATGATTTAATTAAATCCCTCCATAACCACCTAAAAATAAATAAAAAATTCAAATATTTATTTTAGTTCTCACCACACATCTCATAACTATCTCCTTAAAAGGAAATTTTAAATTAAACAATCTCTTTTATCTATGTTACTACAGTTTTTGACCCCTTCCTAAAAACTCTATTCGCCCATCCAAAAAAATTTGAAGTTAAAGTTGTTGGTTTTCAAAACCACTTGAGGTCCCTACTTAGGTCGTCACAACCTCCTTCCCACCCAACACTTTAAAGTTTAAGTCTAAGTCCACCTTTTGAAGTTGGTCTTTCATGAAGTTTTTAGAACTATGTCAAGGCCCAAAGAACTTGTTGTAACTTTTTTAAATCCCGATGAAGTTGAAGTTAAAAATCATTGTGAAGTTTTGTTGAATTTTTGAAACCTCTATCAGTTTTTGACAAGGTTGTCAAAACTTTGTTTTCTTCTGAAGGAAAACTAGTTTTGAAGGATTTTGTTCCAAAAGAACGGTGCAATGAAAACTTTGTTGAAGACATGGCATTTCAAAATTTTATAATGATTTTGAAACCTTTGTCAGCCCCTGACTAGGTTGTCGAAGCCTCTCATTTCCCTAATAAAGTTTCACCTGGCCATTTCTTTTCAAATATTTAAAAAGCAGTTGGAAGTAGGAAATGAGATGGAAAAGCTTACATGTGCCAACATTAGCAAGGGGATGTTAACTACCCATCCACTTTAGCATTAATTGCAGGTATTTTTAAGTAACTTGAGCTATTTGGAAGGCACATTCTAGTAGTGATTGGTGTAACAATCCTGGTGTTCTACTCAGTAAAATTCTAAAGTTTTCATGTTAAGTGAATATTTTATGATGTCATGACAGAGCAATAAAAATTTTCTTTCCATAATGTAAATTACATGCATAAATTGAGATAACACTATTTCTAAAATTTCATTGCATTCTATTGTAATTTCACAAATCATCCATATCACAGATATCATATTGAATGAACTCAAATTTATCATTCATGATTACATCCTTCCATATAAATGGGTACATGATACATACATAGCTCTTTTGAGCTTCATCTAGCAATAGATATAGAAACTGATCAGGATGTCGTCGTAATGGTGTGTACCTTTTGGATGTTCTCACTCTCTCTAGTGCATACACTCAAGTTGTCCCCAATGTTGACGCTAACATTTGCAAACCTCAACTACCATCTGATGAGGAGAAGCATCACTCAAGCACTTTTTCGCCAACCATGAACTCATATGTGATCCCCTGCACATCTATCATTTGATAGATGGCCCTACCATTTGACGAAGAGATTGGTTGGTAAACCCCATAACAATAGCCTATATGATCTTAATGTTGTATCCTACATGTCTAGAACTTTTAAACCCACAATCTAGGACTATCATGTAAATAAATGGATCACGGTGAAATGACAATGTAAACAGTGGCAACTTACACTGCTTTGGCCAAAGTATTCTCACCTAGTACTTTGAGTGATAGTCTTCTTATTCACATACACTTCTACAGCTCAATTTGGATTATGACCATTCATCTACTATGCTTAGATAATCCCTTCTATAGGTAGTCCCTAACCTTAGAAATAACCTAATCCCTTTTTCCAATTTATAAGGGTTTCTCTACCAATAAAGCCTAAGCATAAGTTATTTCCCCCTCCAATGGATATTCTACTTCCTAGGTACATATCATACAAGATTTTATAGTTTACATAGTAACTTCACATAAATATCTTTCCATACTATTCCCTTCATTGGTCAGACAACCTAGTTCTAGGGATATCTTAATAATCTAAAGTATAGCTACATAAGCTTCTTTTATTCATAGATTAAATATTCATAAATAACCAACTCCAATTAGCAATATATCACATTAATAAGTGGTTCTCATCAAGAGAATAGCCACATCAATGATTGACCTCAATCGAAGAATAATCAGAGTAGAATCTTGTCAACAATGTGACTTATTTTCAATAGTGTAAAGCTACTAACCAAGTAGCCACTTTAACTCAATAGGTGAGTTTCAACCTAAGTATACCACAATCACAGATATGATCAATAATCAACAATCAATGTAATCAAGTAGGTTAACCTAAACCTATGTGTTCCCACAAGAACAACATACAACCCATCCAAGCAAGTTATTCTTAACCTATTGGTTCCAATGGGTAATCAAGTAAGTAATCCAACCTAATAGTTTAAGCTTAACTTGGGTTTCAATATACTTTCAAGCTAAATGGGTTACTCCCTACCTAGGGTTCATTCAATAGTAAGGTAATGATCAAGCGATCACAAATATAGAATACTAATGCAACATTTTATCCTATCATAGATCATACTATCTCTTGTTGATGCTCTACTAAACCTTATTATTTCTAAGGTCTCTTAGCATCATAAGCTATCTACTACAATCAAATAACGTTGCAGTGAATAAGCCTTAAGCTATCCTTTTTTAATCATTCCTATTATACTTATACTAATGATAAACAATCTTTCCTATTACAGAGTAAATACAAACACTTCATAGTAAAGAATAGCTTCTTTCCTTTTCCAAAGCAAATGCTATAAATTTTCAAATGCAAGTATTCTCAATTAAACATACAAAACATAATCTTTAATAAATAGAAATAAGAGAATACTAGATCCTCATGCTTGTGTACGCTTAATCCAATTGACTGATCTATTGTACAACCTTCCAATAGCAACTCACTAGCTTCACTTAATTCTCCCAGAACAATACTTCACTTTAACTTCTCTCTAAAGATGGCAATATGCACTCTTAAAGTAACTCTCACACTATAACTCTTAGCTTACAAAATAAACAACTCTCAGAAAATATGTAGCAGTATAAGTTTGCAATAGAATGTGTTCCAAATAAGAGAGCTTGCCTATCTCTTTATATAAAAAAAAGAGACATTGCAGCCTACAAAAAAGGCATGCAAAATGACAGCTTAATCCATGCAAGTCAACTCATTTCACTTAGCTTAAAAGGTGGCAGAAAACTAAACACAAACTCAACATAAGAAGCTACAAGTCAACCCATTTATTTGACAGTAGCAAGGGACTTATTCAATTGTGCTCATGTTAAAATGATGATAGTCAAATTGCATCAAAGATGGACTTCTACAACAAATATAACTTCATATTTTGGCGCCAAGTATGCAACCATTCTCCCTATTGTTTTGGAGTGGCTTTACTCTTTGAAACAGTCTTCATTCTATAGGAAACACTCACTCTATGTCAACTTAGTCATAGATTTATTGAGCAACATAGCATAAATGAGTCGTTTTTCAAAGACGATGTATTTATTTGGTGCTTTGACTAATTCACATCTTGTTGTACGTGTTTCCTATTCTCATGCATTTCACTTTATTTTGTAGTTGGTATCAATTTCATTGATTTATATATAATCATTCCATGTTGAGTATTTTGTTGTTTAATAATTCCAAAATGCATTTCCATAGTATCGACTATGGTTCACTATCCATATCGACCATATTTCTACGCAATATATAGCATGTAATTCGACCTTTATTCAATGCCAATACATGTTATATTCGGCCGTTAAATGCTTTACATATATTATATGCAAATCAGCCTATGTTCATGAATATAAATTGACCTCTAAGCATTACATATGTCAATTGATATCCAAGGCTACGCCATAGTCTTGGTTTTGGCTACAACATACTTTTAGCATTTAAACTAATAGTTGCATTTATCCCATGTGCTCAAGGTAGGCGTTGATATTTCATTTTCCTTCACTCTTGTTTGACAAAGTCTTGATAGTGATATCATACTATTCACAGCATACCTATGTGGTCCAAACAGGAAATGATCTACTTTGTATAAAGAGATCTCTCTTACTAATATATGTGCTTATGAATACTTATATTGTATTCTATGTATAATATATATATAGAGAGAGAGAGTATAACTAATATACATATATTTATATATACATGCATATATATACATACATATATATATACATACATATATATATATACATACATATATATATATATATATATATATATATATATATATATATATATATATATATATATATATATATATATATATATATATATATCTTGACTCATATGATAACAAATACACATTATTTGATATCTCGAATGCATACATTCAAGTTATCATTTCTATTGAGCAATATGCGTGTGAATATACATACACTCATACACATATATACATATATATTTATGTTCAATTGTATAATAACGATATATATATATATATACTTGTATTTGCAATGTACATTTTTGTAACATGCTTAACACACATATATTCCTATTCCCATTGAAATGCCTATTCATCAAGTGCATACATATATACACACACATATATACATATAGTTGTTTCCTCGTGTATGTATATCTGTGAGTATTTCTACTTATATACATGTGCATTTGCTAATGCTCTCATACATGGGTCCATGTATATATATATATGCCCATATACATGCTACAATTAACGTTCATATGAATCGACGTAAAGATAACCATTCATAAAGCCCAAAGACTCAACCCAAAGAACAAACAACATAATCAAGGACGACCATCTAATTCCAATAAGCCAAGACTAAGGTGAGGGGTTCACTTACCGAATCACATCTAAATTGACCATTCTATTGTGAGTGTGAGTGTGACCTCAGATAGGTTTCATTTAGGGTTATCCGACCAATCACTTCTCCTGAGTGATACTTCCCCTCCCTTTTGGAGGATTGAACTTGTTCCTACAACCATCTTAGTACATTTACAATGGTAGTTAGACATTCATAACAAATCCTTATGCATCATAAAAATTAAGCACATTCATATAGTAATACATGTTCAACATAATTACTCTTTCAAGGCAATAATACCTCAATACCTATTTTAGTATCTCATTCATTTAACAAACATATCAAAATAATGATTGCATTTAACATCCTATTTACTCGTGAGGGTAAAAGTAAATCGGTAACAACAAGATGAGGTTTGACAATTAGAGGAAAAATTAAAGTGGAACGGAAGAAGTGAAGTTGTGCAGCTGGTAATTCTTGGAGCCTTGAGCACATTTCAAAGATACTATTCTCTCTTGGCTAAGCTATAATTTTCTTAAAGATAGTATAATTATACCTAGAAATAGAGAACTTCACTAGCATAATTTTGTTTTGCACAACAAATTAAGTGTATACCCTATGGTTTGTGTCACCATGAAATATAAATACTAGGGTTATGAGTATGTCTCTAGCTTAACAAGCACAATGCCAGAGATAGGGGATACTAAATTAGAGCATATAAGTTTGGACAATTTTTGGGATAGAATTGGGATAACTTGCCACCTTTTAACCATAACATAATTAAGAGTGGGTTATTACAAGTTGTGTTCCCAATGGCTATTCAATGTCCAAACTTAATACTAGAGTGTATTAATCATTATAATCCCCAAAAATGGGAGATAAGAATGAGTGATAATCGACTGGCAGTAAAGATATAAAAGGATACATTCTCCTCTTGTCTTAAGATCCTAGATGGAGAGGCATACTCAAATTTTGATTTCACTACTACATACTATTCTTTTTAGAGAAGAAGGGTTCGTACCAAAATGTGATTGTTAAGGAGTAGTTTGCCACACCTAAGAAGGGAAAATCTCAATTTCCCCAAAACATGCACATAAATCACTTTGTGAACACAATTTCTAACATAATTGTGTTGCTGCATAGATTAAGGGGTAATGAGAGGTCCCATGAATTCGAGGAGTGGATGTACTTTTTTATACAGATTATCCTAGAAGGTGTGCAGTTCTTGGATTGGGCTCAACTCATCAATGATCAATTACACCATATGATGATCCACTTTCCAATGAACAAATTCTTTTATATGTCCTCATACTTAATTTATGACATTACTAATACCAGACCTTGGCGTGGGTTGAGGTCAAACAAATTAGCATCAAGATGTTCCAATATTTTATTATTACGATAAGCTACAATTGGGAAAAAGCTATCATCACCATAGGAGAATCGATGACACCTTCACTATGAGGATGGTTCGGGAGATACAAGGGGACATTGGTTTAAGGATCAATCCTGAAGCCATATAGTTAATTGACACTTATGGCAGCCACTTCATACAGTTCCAAAGGTTCTCGTATATTAGGATTGGAGGGTGCTCCACTGAAGCTCCCTAGGTATGCAGAAGACAAGTTCGTCCTGATAGAAGTTTACAGGCTAGTGGTAGAGGTGAATGAATGGTGCTAGGAAAGAAAGAAGGTTGGTATATAGTTCCCTATTGGGCTTGGCTATTTTTCTTGTAATTATTGTTTGATGCACTTAATATTGAAAGGGACCTTGTTAATATACTTTACAATCCTATGATGAGAGATTTCCTTTTGATAGTAAAGATTTCCTTGTTAATATTGAAATAAGAAGAAATAGTTTGGTTTGAAGGTATATACCTTCAAATAAAGGACCATTTTCATTTGAAGGTATATACATTCAAATAGAGGACCATGTTCATTCAAAGGTGATTTACAACTCACCTTTGAATGAAGGTACCTTCGTTTGAAGAAGTTACTTCAAGCGAAGGTACCCTTCATTCGAAGAAATGCCTTCAAGCGAAGGCACCTTCATTTGAAGAAATTCCTTCAAACGAAGGTACCTTCAAATGAAGGTATTATAAACATTTTTGCATCATCTGACTTAAAACAGTAATGTCCCAAGTTTGGGACTCACTATTGTGGTTTTACTCAAGAAAGGTATGTGGAAACACTTCCTCCAAACACTTCCTACACCATAATTTTGAGGAGAGTGTTGTGCAAATTTCAATAATTTAATAATTACAAAAAATAGAAACACATTAAAATAAATAATATACCATATCATAAGTGTAAGTGGAAAAAACATTTTAGGAGAAAAACCTCGTGCACTCCAAAGTAACCCAATGTATTATTTAGTAAACCATAGATACAATACACTTGTAAAGAAATCCTTCATAAGAGTATCACCAACCATATATTTGGAGGAATTTTGACAACTATTTTATAAAATTCTCACTCAACCTCCCTCTCAAGTACCTTCTATATAAGAGATATAAAACTTGAAACCACCAAATGGTAATTAGAAGCCCATCAACTAAAACCACCCAAAAATGACACCTAAAGTATCTCCCAATCAAGGATACCATATGATGTGTCATAAGATGCATTATCAGTTGGTCAATAGGTGTAACTCCCCTTTACATCTCTTTTATGCATCCAAGAAATTTCTTCACTTCCTATACAAAATTTTGGAGGCCCTAACTTTTTATCCAATGGACTAATTGATCCCATTTTTTTAAAAAATTAAGATCTAAAAGAGATCCACACAATGTGCATCCCTCATAAGCAATGCCAAACAACTAGGAATATTTATTTTGGCCAAAAATAAACTTTGTAGCCTAGAAATTCAATTTTTTTAATTTTGTATCCAAAAATTATGCCTTTTGTAATATTAACATTAGGAGAAAGGTCGAGACACATTTCCCAACACTATTCAAGAGTGTTGTTGGAAGGGTAAGGAAATGTGATGCTTTCCAGTGACACTTGCTAAAGGTTCTTGGGTAAGATGGAGTTTGTGGGTGCTCATCCTTTTCTACAATGGTTAAGGATCCTTTTTAACAATGGAGAATTGATTGCATTGGAAAAATCCATGAGAGATCAAGCAATAGATATTAATGGATTGTTGTAGACACTAACTACTTCACCAAGTGGGTTGAAGAAATTCCAACCTATAATGCTATATCAAAGGTGAACAATAGACTTCTTACTAAACAACATTATAACCATATTTGTTGTTCCTAAAATAGTTATTATATACAATTCCATGTATTTTAAATCTATTGATATTTAAATTTTATGCAATAAATATGGGATTGATCTAATTCACTCATCCCCTACCTTATGGGTTTGATAATTGGCTAGTTTCCATTACTATTTTATATTTTTTATTGTTTCTTTTTGCTAAGCTTTAAGACATTACCAAGACCTTTTATTCCTTTCATATACTTTTAAGTAGTTTTAAGCATTTGTAAATGGAAACATGTGATGTTAATATGTGTATGTATGAATTCATGAATGTATATGAAGTTTAGTAAGATTTTATGTTTAATTTATGATTGTTGATAATAAGAATGCCTTAGGAAATAAGGCTAATATTTACAACAAGGAGAACTATCAACCTGCAACAATGGGCTTCTAGCCCACAACATAAGGACTATAGATCATTGCAAAGAAGTCAACCGACTAGGATGCAATGCTTTTAGAAGAAAGTAGAGGTGATCATTTACTGATTAGTCCACGAGTCACCTAATATTACTTTTACCAGCCAATAAGAAAACTAGGAGGAGTCTAATTTTAACATGATTGATTTATGACATAACTATTCTACTGAGCATGTTTTTGTTATGAACAGTTAAGTTGTTGAACATGGAATCTATTTTTTATTTTTCTACTCCTGTTTAAAGTAGTTATTTTATTTATTTCAAAACTCAGTCCTCTTCATATTCTTGAGGAAGAGTTGACATTTATTTTATAATTTTATTTTTTTTCAGTTCACGAATAATGGGACTCCCTCACAAGACCCTATATAGTAGGATCCTCTATCGAGGAGGAGATCTAGTAGCACTAGTAGTAGCAATAGTATTATGAGAATATAGAATGTGTGTTATTGAACAAAGATCTTCAATGTATATTTATTAATAGATTTTTGTACAATTTTGTGTTAGAATGCAATAAAAGAGAACTGATTTGATATTATGATTTGTTGAGTGAGTGTTTGACAGAATCCTATGGAAATAGTAACTGAAGAAAGGACCACTTGAGGTATTGTTGAACCACTTTAATTTTAGTTATTATATTAAATGCATTAAGAATTCAATTGATAGTTTTTAGTTATAGGGTTGATGCAAGAAGTTGGGTCCACAAAAAGCTCAAAAAGTGGAAATGTTTTTATTGTTTTTCAAAATTTGTCACACTTGGACTAAAAATTTGAGGCACTTACATATGAATCTTAAAAAATGTCAGTAATATGAAATTTAGCATTTTGAATCTAGTTTCCAAATATGTAATTTATTCAAATACCCAGATGATAGAAATTAAATTTTGATAGGGATGTAAAAAAACCACTTTTTGACCTAAATAAAATTATTTTGCTAATTCCTTCAAGGGAAAGAGAGCTAACAACATGAAGATTGATGAAGAAATTTTTTTGTAATTTTTTTAAATATTTTTTTTATTGAATTTTGATTGGCCTTAATTGTTGTTTTTAAAAATCAACGTGTACAAATAGCATAATTGGACCTAAACTAAACATTTTTTGAATCTTTTTTTCATTGTGTAGAGAATTGTCTGAAGATTGATGCCATATAAATTTTTTTACAAGAAACTTAACCAAAAAAAGCTTGATATTTCAAGTTTAAGGACTAGTTTGCTTAGAAATTAATTAAAAAATAACAAATATAATCCAATATTAATAAAATTATATATTTGGAAACTAGACATCATTTTCTCTAATGGGTTTTAATTTTATAGATTGATTCAAAAAAAATTCCATCAACCATATTGCCAAAGTTGGACATTCTTTTTCAATATGCCTTAGTTTTTTAGTTGCAGATCAAAGGCTAACAGTCGGATTACCAAGCCTTTCACGAGCTTAAAACCAAGGCTACATGTGGGTTGGAGATTCAAATTTTTAATAACGTGTATGCATTATTACGTTATTAAAATGCGTACGCGTTATTTAAATAAAACGTGTACGCGTTATTTAAATACAATGCGTATGTGTTATCTATTTACCCATTAGGTAAAGGTAACACATATACGTTCCTAAAATAGAACGCGTACATATTTTATAATGTGTACGCGTTTCTTATATAATCATTTTTTCCTGATTTGGAAAATACTGATAAAGCACATTTTTTCTGCAACATTCATTTTCTACAATGCAGTCCAAAAGTGCCATTTTCTGCATATTTTATTGCAATTTTGTCTTGTGTAGGGCATAATCTATTAAAATTATTGGAAGAGACAAGTGCAGGTTGAATTTTTTGAAGTGGAATCAAGTACACAAACATTTTACAAGAAGATTTGGAAAAAAAGAACTTTTGGATGTATTCATGATGTTTTTGTACTTCAAAGTTTATAGAAGAAAGGATCTTCATACTACATAATTTTATTTGAATATTTGAAGGAGATGGCAATTTGAAAATGGGTTAAGAATCGTTTGTTTTGTTATCAAAGAGAGTTTGGTAACCATGGGATCAAAGAAAAGGCAAAGAAAAAAATGTAGAAAGTTAATGACACCTGAAGAAATTCAAACAAATAAAGAAATGGAGGCAAAAAGACAAGGGGATATAAGAGAAAGGATTCGTCAGATGAAAATTTTGGAAGCATCTAGTTCCATGAATATTGAAGAGGAAAATATGAAGGATGAAATGAATGTATATCATGCAAATGTGGAGATAGTGAATATGGAAGAAAATGCAATTATAGAGACAAACCCAACTATGCCTTCAACTTCAACTTCAACATCAACTTTAAATGATATGTAAATGGCACCTATGCAAACAACTTCAGGTATGTCTTCAAATCCACCTCCCAATGATATGGAAAATGCACCTATTCAAACAATCTATCTAGGTATGTCTTCAAACCCAAGTCTTGATAATATTAATCTTAGTTATTTAGATGAAGTTGGATACACCATTGATGGTATCAATAATTCTAGGGTTGAAACAATGAAAAATAAAAAAATGATGAAATATCTTATAAGAATGCAAATGAGAATGAAATCCCTCATCTTGATGAAAATGAGAATGAAATCTCTTTTATGTTTGAAAATGAAAATGAAACCCCTTGTGTGAAAGAAAATGAAACCCCTTGTATGGATGAAGATGAAAATGTTTTTTTTACAATTGAAAAAGATGTGCTAGATAACCTTCGTGGTAAAGTTTCTTGGAGACAAATTAGAACTTATGGAAATAAAATATATAAAATTCTTTTTTATAGAAATAAATTAGGATTTCAATGTCAACTCATGGTGCAATTGATGAGAATGTCAAAAATGAGAAATGTGATGAAAAAATTAGGTATTTTTGTAAAACCAAAAAAGAAAGATGATTCAGTAGAACAAGTCATATCTAGTGTTGCTAATGCTATTGATTTTATAGGTAAGAAAAGTTGATCTAAAGATAAGAATGCAACTCGTCATGCAATAACAATTGCTCTAGTTAATAAAGCAACTTTAAATAAAAGAATGTTAAGTAAGATTAGTAAATGTATAAAAGTAAATCCTAAAACCTTGATAAGAGCTGCTAAAAGAAGAGAAAGTATTGAAAAGGATCCAATTAATCAATGTTGGAGTTTTAGTGGTAGACTCCCAAGATCAAACATGAAATTAACTAATGAAATTAAATCTTTAATCGAAAAAATTTGGCATGATAATAAAAGAGTATCACCTAACATTAGAGATGTCTTAAAATTAAGGGTGGGTTCCAAAATTCACCAACCTCATCCAAAGCATCTCTTAGATATGACTCAAACTGAATTATATAAAAAAAATTTAGATGATTCAATTTTACCATTGAATATTAGCATAAGTCAAAGATCATTCAAAAAGTGTAAACCTTGGTATGTTAGAATTAATAAGCAACAAGTCTCTTTTTGTTGTAAGAATCATATATAATTTTGTTATTATTATGATAGTTTTCGATATATACGATGCACTTTGCATGCTAACCAAATTATGCAGGACATTTGTGGTATTAATATGCCACCTGAAAGAATCAAAGATTTTATAGCAGGTTTGTTTTGTGAACTCTCTAATGGAAACTTATTTTATTTAAAAGCATGTATTTGTGGAGAATGCAATAGATGTGGTAACTTTTCATTATTAGGAGAATGTATGCATGAAAGTTGTTTAGATGAATTTGGACAACAATTAGTGGATGTAAAAAAATTAAAAAATGTCAAGTATTCTTTAAAAGAAGGAAAATTTGGAAAATGTTGTAAGCTAATTGTGGAAAAATTTAGTGTGCATGCTTTTATTAAATAATTTAAAGATAATATTGTACATAAATATGTTAAACACTCTTAGTATGCTCATTGGCTTGATAATCAATTTCGTTTATGTAAAAACACATTCCCAATTGGAACTATATTGTTAGTTGTTGATTTTGCTGAAAATTATACTCTTGCTCCACAAGAAGAAATTCAATCACAGTATTATAATTCATTGCAAGTAGCTATATTTGTTCATATTGTTTATAGACATGCAAATGATAGTAGAGAAGATAATATAAATTTTTTGAGAGAGTACTATTTTTATGTAAGTGATAATTGATTGCATTCATCTTAGTTTGTTTAATATTGTTTTGATATATTTTATAAATATTTAAAAGAGAGGAATTCAAATGAGAGAACATCTCATATGGTCGGATAATTGCACGGGTCAATTAAAAAATGCTAGAATGTTTTATTGGTTATGTAGAGTTCATAAGGAAAATAATATCTAACACATGTGGAGTTTTTTTTAAGTTGGACATGGTAAGGGAGAACATGATGGAGCAGGTGCATGTGTGAAAAGAGCTCTTGCTAGAGAGCAACTAAAATTTGAGGATGCTGTGAAATTCAAATATGCACGTGCAATTGTAGATTGGTGCAATACCAAATTATCTACAAGAACAAGTGAGAGCTCAATAATTCAACCCTTCTTTTGGTTAGTTGAAGAAAATGATATTTTTTCTCGACAAAATTGTGAAATAATTAATGAATCTACAAAATGGCATTCGTTTAAGAGTTTGAATGCAAACACATGGACAATATGGACAAGGGAGTTGGCATGGTTTTTTCAATTTGGTATTGTAGATGATTGGGAGGCATGTGAAAATACAGAATGGGTCAAACAATGGCAACAAAGAGCTTTAACACCTACATCGACACATGTTCAACATGGAACGACAATTGAAGATAATCAAGTGTTCGCATCAAATGATTATGATCGTGTTTCAGATCTTGTACAAGAGGGTACATTAAATTGAGTTGAATTTTATATGTATGCATGTTTATATGTGAATTAAATATAAGTCACTCTTTCTTGAATTTTTTATTTATTTTTGTAGGACCTGTGTATGTTGTTGTTGCACCTGAGGAGAATGACGAGGAGATAGAGTATTGGTTGGCTAGATGTGTTGAGAGAAAACATAAGTTGGTATGAACTCCTAGAGTGGATGACGACAACTTTGAGTATCCAACTGGTCTAGTGGTTATTGTTGGCACCTGGCTTCAAAAATATTTGATAAGAAAGAATGGCTTGCCTACATTTGAAGATTATGAAGGACACAAGAAGATTATACATTATTCACATTTGATTTTGGTAACCAATATAAAACTAGTTAGATATCAAGGGAGGCATGCTAATAATTTTTTATGGACACTTTCAATGGATGATCATGAAACAATCATAGATGCATTACAAAAAAGAGAGGATGCAGACGGTACAACGGAGTAAATAAATATTGGTAAGTATATAGTTGTATATATATTTAATTAATAGTCAATATGTAGTTAAAAATTTATCACATATACATGTCTCTATATATATTTGTCTTTAGTCATTTCCTAATTAAAGTTTTATATCATTTTTTTTTCAGGTCTCCCAAAACTAGATGCTTTACAAAAAAGAGAGGAGATGCATATATATTACAATGGAATTTGAATCTAGAGACAAGTAACTATATATAGTTCTAGATACATTTAATTGATAGTATAAATATAAAACTAAATAATTCATTGTCATTGTTATCAACAGGATTGCACCCATGTGCGAAAGCAAAAATGCCTTACAATTTCCTGCATAACATGGGAATACTTTCAGGTTGTGGGTACCCTATGTTGAAAGTAGACCTCCATATTATAGGTCGGTTTCCTTTAATACCTCATGGAAATTATTGAATTTGATGGGAAAAAGGATAGAAGGAAACTTAGAATGAAACCTATCTTAGGAGGTGATACACCAAAATTCTAACTGAGACCTGCAACCTGCTTAACTCACAATGTCCTCAACAAATAGCTTTGAATATTTCACAACTTAACTAAACATGTGATGGATAAATATTTCATTGGAAAGGGAATGAATGTAGAGCATGCAAGAAGGAAAACAAGTATTTTCACAACTTCAAACTACTAAAATCAGCTTACTCAATCCATGACCTGCATTAACCATGCATTTCCTTACACAAAATGTTGATTGAATGAGACAAAAATAAAGGATTCCATACATGAATCACAGAAAAATCATTAGATCATTCATCACGTAATATATGAAGTGTTAGGAAGAAATCTACTGCTATTTTGTTGAAAAATAAAGGAATGTTGTTGTTACAAACTTAGAAAATGAGTTACAATATCAACTTCTCTTTATAAAATGCAAAGGAAAAGAAGAAAGAACCCCCTCCAAATATGAAAGGAGTGTACAATATAAAGAGAAGGGAGGCCAAAAGTGAGCCTCAATTAACTGGAATCAAGCCTCAATCCAAAATATTCTCTTCCCCGTGTAAGCTTGATAAGCATGCAAAACAAGGCTTGAACTCGAGTAAAATGTGGACAAAGGTGGCCAAACTGCCCCCGATCCATGAATAACTCATGTCAAGTGATAAATTCCATGCAATCTATCACAAAACCCCCTGAAAAGCTCCTCAAAAGGTGGCATGAAAAGAGGAAAACTAAAGAGTCCACTTCTCTTTGACTGAAAGTCAAAACTCAAACTCATGATCTCAAAATCTGTATGTCTCTAATTATTGACATTATTCACTTTCAGTTCACTTGCATCTCTTTGCATGTCTTGACCTTCAGTTCACCTTCACTTATATTCCTTGCATGAATTTTGGAAAAGGTAACCATTTAATTAAATATTAAAGATAATCAATCAATGATTACTTTAATATTTAATATGTAATTGTTCCTTTTTTTTACATTTACATGTTAAATGTTAAGGTAATAAAATATTACCTTTAATATTTAATTTACATAGTCTATCTTGTCAAGAATCATGCAAACATACAAGTAACCCCTTCTACATGTGTTTCAATTTGAGTCCTAAATAAAACGCATGGGTATTTGATTTTTTCTAATAAAAATCATAAAAATATATGAGAGGGAATAAATGAAGGCATTTGATTTTTAAATGAATGTGATAAAAATCAAAGTCGGCATAGGCATTTGATAAAAAAACCCTAAAACAAATGGTTTGAGCCCTAATTTTATTTCATTTCACATTCGAATTGGAAGATTGGTCTGCAAGGCACTGCCACTGCTAGGGTTTTGAGCTTGACCTGCACCATTGCTTATGTTGTTTTGATGATTTTATGGAGATTTCACAAGGAAAAATGCAGAGGTAAGATTCCTTGTCTTAATCTTGAATGTAGGCATCCATTTTTGTGGTATATTGGTCCTCCAGGCCACAACTATGATTGGTTTTCTGATGCATTTTTCTATGTTCTTCCATTGAATCTCTCCCTTGTATCTGATGTCGTCATTGGGGAGTATTTGAAGCTTCACTTGCTGTGGGTTTGACTATATTTTTTGTGAGAAAATGAGGTAATTTCTCAATATTTGAATCTTTGTATTTCCTCTCTTTATCCTTTGCCTGTGTCTTGCAATCTCTTCTTGCTATGATCAAATGATCCTATCTTTTCTTAGCTCTCTTATCCACCCTGTGCGACCTAGCAAACTCGTAGAGTCACCTTGTCTTGGTTGTGTGCTTCCTCATCTACCTAACTTCACCACAACTATTTTATCCCTTTAGTGCTTATCTCCAAATGCGTTCTCCATTCCTCTTGGGATGGTTAAATCAAACCCATGAGTTTAGTTCATCACATCTGCAAACTCCACATCCTCACTATCACGTCAAAAGCCTTTCAGGGGTAGTTTTGAATATTACACTTCCTTCTATATTGCTTAATGTCATGCACCTTTACTGGTTTCCATAACACTTCAAAATCAATACTACTTTCAAGAGATTTATCCTTGATCATTTTCTTAGACCTACCATACACCCTATTGAAAGCCTCAGATTCTGCATCAATGTTATGAAGCTATAAGACTAGGAAGAAAATGATTTTCCCATCAAGGTCTTTGATTTCCACCTGAGCCATGGTAGTGATTTATGTCCCTCGTGAGCAACAAAGCTTGAAGTAATTTGATATTGTACTTTTTGTTAGCCTCAATATTAGCCTCATAAAGTTCCTTCAAGCACTTGTGAAGTCTTTTCAATGCTTCTGCAATATGACAAATCAATTTCATTCATACAAGTCAGAAAATTCATACTCACAAGAAGATTATTTAACTTTGTGCAGTGGCAAAAGTTAACTTCCTCCTGGTTGCTTAGCCATCCAAAATTCGATGGCAACTCTATCAGTTCTTCACAGTGGCTTAGATTCAATATCTTCAAAGATCTAAGATTTCCAAAATATTTTAGGAAAACTTAGCAATTTACTACACTTTCTTAAGATTATTTTCTCCACAACATGCATCTCACCAAAGTTCAATGGTAGATTTTCCACATCATTCCCTTCTAGATTCAACTCCATTTCCCTACATTCTTTTGGAAGAAGATGCAAATCACTGAAGTGTTATAATTTTAATGTTGTAGACTTCACCATCCTAAGAGTTGTTGGAACCTTGTACTATGTTTCCTTTACCATGACTGTATTTGGGATCTTTGGACCCTGAAGAGTTATGATTGTTCCATTCTGGTCTTGGAGGACTTGAAGGAGTTTTTTTGTTGTCTCTATGCTTTTGGTTTGTGCTACACAACCATCTAATTGTCATGACAATCTCTTTGCTAATCATAATGCTCTTGCCTCTATGTTTATTCTCTAAGTCATGATTGTTGTCCTCCAATATTATGATATCAATGTTCTTGTGTTTGGTTGTCTTGATGATAGCTTACTTTACCCTATGAAAGACGTATGAAAATTGAACATTGAGCTTTAAATTGTTTTAGAAATGGTGTTTTCTTTAAGCAAAAAAACTTGCTTTCTCTCAGATTTTTGCATACAAATATGTATTGACCTCCATATGTGTAGGCTTATTCTTGACATTGAGTGGTTATTCATTTCTTCCTATTGCTTCTCCATTCCTTAAAGGCACCTTGTTATGTATGCTTATTCACTATCACATCCATGATAATGTACCTTTGTTGTTTTAAACATATTGTATGGCAACAACATGTAATTTTCTCGTTTACATAGCATCAGCATGTGTAGACTGTACTATCTTGACTCGTCTCATTTACATGAGAGGATGCAGTATGTTGGGCTCGACCCTTGTGGGAGCCCACTTTTTCCCACATACTAAAATATTGAATCATGATGAACCAGTAAAGAAATATGTACATGTATTTGCATAGTGAACAAACAAGTTAGATAAAAACAATGCAATTAAAGCTCTTATAATGCTTACTTGAGATTTCTCTTGCATACTCTTGACATTTGTTGAACCTAACTCAATGTGACATAAGCAACGTATTCTATTTTTCTTGATAGAGCATGTTGGGAGAATCATAACCAAAGCTCTAACAAACCCTTTCTCAATCATCTGCAGGTTCACTTGGAGGTCAAAAGAAAGGAAAAGCAACAACAATGAAGACCAACTTGAAGAAATTCAGACAATGACGGCTATGTTTCCTTTTATATGATTTCTACCTTTATATCTTCAGTTGTATGATACATTCCTTGTGTTACATTGATGTATTGGTTTAGTTACTCCCACGACTTGTGTGGGACTTTGGATTACCCTTTTCCATTCAATGTGACATTTGCATCATTCTGTGTATACTTCATTTGAAAAATGAAAGAAACATTATAAAGTGAATGAAGTTCTGCAAACTAGATGGAAGCAATATTTTAATTTTATCTCATGTACTCTTTCATAACGTTGTCTTGAATTTGAATGAATATCAACTGAATTCCTCTTTTTTGTTGTAGCACACTGCATAAAAACAATTGAACTCTTTTCTTTGATAATTATGAAAAAGCAATGCAGATTTTGTTGAAAATTTTTCACCTTAAAGTGAACATACCTCCCTCAGCTCTGCCAATTTGAGCTGTGATGAAAAATTGGTAACGGTCATTTTATAAAAAGTTTATAATTGATTTCATATCCCCTTGAGCCATTCTCTTAGGACCCCTTTATCCATCCTCTTATGTATCATTAATCCATCCTCTTGCATCCCCTTAAGTCTCTCTATTAATTCCCCTTAAGCCATCCTCCTAAGACCCCTTAATCCATATCCTTGTATATCTACCCTTAATCCATCCTCTTGCATCCCCTTAAGTCACACTCTCAACACCCCTTAAGCCATCCTCTTAGGACCCCTTAAGACATCCGCATATATCTACCCTTAATCCATCCACTTGCATCCCCTTAAGTAACTCTCTCAACACCCCTTAAGCCATCCTCTTAGGACCCCTTAATCCATATCCTCATATATCTATCCTTAATCCATCCACTTGCATCCCCTTAATTCACTCTCTCAACACCCCTTAATCCATCCTCTTAGGACCCCTTAATCCATATCCTCATATATCTACCCTTAATCCATCCACTTGCATCCCCTTAACTTACTCTCTCAACACCCCTTAAGCCATCCTCTTAGGACCCCTTAAGCCATATCCTCATATATCTACCCTTAATCCATCCTCTTGCATCCCCTTAAGCCATCTTGTTAGGACCCCTTAAGACATCCTCTTATGTACCATTAATCCATCATTGTATATCTACCCTTAATCCATCCTTTTTCATCTCCTTAATTCATCTCCTTGGATTTAGGTCTTAGGGTTAATGGTTTAGGGTTTATCTCCTAGGCTTTAGGTCCTATGGTTAGGGTTTACGATTTCTAAGTTTCATGAGATGCTTAGAGTAACATATCTATATGGGTTAAGGGTTTAGGGTTCATCTCCTAGGGTTTAGCTCCTATGGTTTAGGGTATGAGATGCTTAAAATAATAGATATATATGGGTTTTAAGGGTTTAGGGTTCATCTCCTAGGCTTTAGGTCATATGGTTTAGGGTTTAGGGTTTATAGGGTTCGTGAGATGCTTAGAATAACAAATCTATATGGGTTTTAAGGGTTTAGGGTCCATCTCCTAGTATTTAGGTCCTATGGTTTAGGGTTTACAGTTTCTAGGTTTCATGAGATGCTTAGAATAACATATATATATGGGTTAATGGTTTAGGGTTCATCTCCTAGGCTTTAGGTCCTATGGTTTAGGGTTTATGGTTTTTAGGTTTCATGAGATGCTTAGAATAATAGATCTATATGGGTTAATGGTTTAGGGTTCATCTCTTAGGCTTTAAGTCTTATGGTTTAGGGTTTAGGGTTTCTAGGGTTCATGAGATGCTTAGGATAACAAATCCATATGGGTTTTAAGGGTTTAGGGTTCATCTCCTAGGATTTAGGTGATATGGTTTAGGGTTTAGGGTTTATAGGGTTCATGAGATTCTTAGAATAATAGATCTATATGGGTTAAGGGTTTAGGGTTCATCTCCTAGGCTTTAGGTCCTATGGTTTAGGGTTTACAATTTCTAGGTTTCATGAGATGCTTAGAATAACATATCTATATGGGTTAAGGGTTTAGGGTTCATCTCCTAGGCTTTAGGTCCTATGGTTTAGGGTTTAGGGTATCTAGGGTTCATGAGATGCTTAGAATAACAAATCTATATGGGCTTTAAGGGTTTAGGGTTCATCTCCTAGGCTTTAGGTCACATGGTTTAGGGTTTAGGCTTTTTAGGGTTCATGATATTCTTAGAATAATATATCTATATGGGTTAAGGGTTTAGGGTTCATCTCCTAGGCTTTAGGTCTTATGGTTTAGGGTTTACAATTTCTAGGTTTCATGACATGCTTAGAATAACAAATCTATATGGGTTAAGGGTTTAGGGTTCATCTCCTAGGCTTTAGGTCCTATGGTTTAGGGTTTAGTGTTTTTAGGGTTCATGAGATGCTTAGAATAACAAATATATATGGGTTTTAAGGGTTTAGGGTTCATCTCCTAGGATTTAGGTCATATGGTTTAGGGTTTAGGGTTTCTAGGGTTCATGAGATGCTTAAAATAATAGATCTATATGGGTTAAGGGTTTAGGATTAATCTCCTAGGCTTTAGGTCCTATGGTTTAGGGTTTAGGGTTTTAAGTCATTCTCTCAAATCCCCTTAATCCACCCTCTTACATCCCTTTAAGTCATTCTACCAACTCCCCTTAATCCACCCTCTTAAATCCCTTTAAGTCATTCTATCAACTCCCCTTAATGCAACCTCTTACATCCCTTTAAGTCATTCTATCAACTCCCCTTAATCCACCCTCTTGCATCCCCTTAAGCCATCCTCTTAAAGGACCCTTAAGTCATATCCTCTTGCATCCCCTTAATCCACAATCTTGCATCCCTTAAGTCACTCTCATAATTCCCCTTAATCTATCCTCTTAGGACCCGTTAAGCCATATCCTAGGGTTCATGACATGCATCCCCTTAATCCACCCTCTTACATCCCTTTAAGTCATTCTGTCAACTCTCATTAATCCACCTTCTTGCATCCCCTTAAGCCATCCTCTTAAAGGAACCTTAAGTCATATCCTCTTACATCCCCTTAATCCACAATCTTGCATCCCTTAAGTCACTCTCATAATTCACCTTAAGCCATCATCTTAGGACCTATTAAGCCATTTCCTAGGGTTCATGACATGCATCGCCTTAATCCACCCTCTTACATCCCTTTAAGTCATTCTATCAACTCCCCTTAATCCACCCTCTTACATCCCTTTAATTCATTCTATCAACTCACCTTAATCCACCCTCTTGCATCCCCTTAAGCTATCCTCTTAAAGGACCCTTAAGTCATATCCTCTTACATCCCCTTAATCCACCCTCTTGTGTCCCTTAAGTCACTCTCATAATTCCCCTTAAGCCATCCTCTTATGACCCATTAAGCCATATCCTAGGGTTCATGACATGCATCCCCTTAATCCACCCTCTTACATCCCTTTAAGTCATTCTATCAACTCCCCTTAATCTACCCTCTTCCATCCCTCTTTAAGTTGTTCTATTAACTCCCCTTAATCCACCCACTTGCTTCCCATTAATTCATTCTCTTAACTCCACTTAAGGAATTCTCTTAGGACCCCCCTTAAGCTATATCCTCTTAGGTCCCCTTAATCCATCCTATGACAAACATCACTTGAATTTGTAAGGAATTTATAAGATCCAATTTTCTAACTTTTACTATATGTTGTTCTTTTCTCGCATGAATTATTTAGTTAAATGACCCATAAAAACTTTAGTTACTTTACTTACATTAATTATTTTTGTAGGTTCTCATCAAGTCGGTCTACCATGTGATTGTCACTATAAATTTTTTTTATCAAGAGACTATGTAAATATCAATTTGTGGTCTTGACCTAAAATTTGATAAGCTTTAATTGTATCTACATGCACAAATATGTTTCATCATGTTATATAGTTGTATTAAACATAAATATACATTATAAATGTGTGTTCCATGTATGAACTTCAATGAACTTATTAGTCACTTTTTAAATATCTTGTTCCAATTTTATAGATTATACATTTCATGTCTTGTATTTACCACATTTTATATAATTGTTAAATTGTATAGATTATACATTTTATACATACAAGGAGATAGATTTTTGTTTAGTGATTCAAATATTTGCTAGAATTGGAAAATAGTTAAAATTACTTACCCTTAATTTATTATGAATATGATCTAAACTATTTAAGGAATGTTTTAATTTGTCACCTAGCCATGTGATAAATTATATATATGAAATTTGATTCTAGATAAGAATTTATATAGTGCATGTATTACTTGAAAATTAGATAAAATGTCTATACATACATGAGTACATATAATCATCAAAATGAACATAACGCAATCATAATTGACTACATTTATAATCATCATATTAAATTCAACTGATATAAATAAACACAAACATGATCATATTAATCGATATAATGTATATGAAATGGTCCATGAAATAACATGTTCAAAATGTATATGTCAAGTCCAACACATATATTTAATTAAAACTAGAGATCTATAGTCCATAAAATTTAAAACCATCTAACTATCAAGGAGATCAATCAAATCAAGCCTCCTCTTTGCTCCACGTGGACTAGATGTACCTGTATCATGTTGTAAAAGAGTACAAGAAACTTGAAATTAGATTTAAAGTTATTTAGATATTTTGATATAATTTAACATATAAACTTAAAAATATAAACTCAAGATAAAAATAAATTTAATTAAATATCTAGTAAATATAGTAAAAATGACTTTTAGTATGCATAAATTACCATATGATCATGTGAATCTATTGGCACATTTTGTTCAATGGGTACATTAATTGTCACTTGAGAAGGTCCAAATGCTTGATCTACTATATCCTGCATATTCATATAAAGCAAACAATATGTTAAAACCTTGAATATATATATTTAAAAGGTCCCAAAAAATTGTAAAGGAGATTTAGTAAAGTTTACAACCTCGAATGATATGACCTCATGACCA
Source organism: Sequoia sempervirens (assembly GCA_007258455.2). Lineage (NCBI taxonomy): Eukaryota > Viridiplantae > Streptophyta > Pinopsida > Cupressales > Cupressaceae > Sequoia > Sequoia sempervirens. Next base: position 47,875 of record VDFB02056355.1, read on the forward strand.
CACACTTGAGATTGCCCATGCATAAATGTTGATGATGTCTTAGGTGCGCCCGCCATGGGTATCACATGAAATCCTTGCATATAGATACAACAATGTATAAATCATTCACACATGTGTACAAATTAAGATTAAATTAGATATATGATGTGTATTTAATTTAAACTTAACAAACTTTTGAATGCACGCACTTGAGCTGATGATGACTCAGAAGCGCTCACCACAACTTGTGGTTGGTCGATACTCGGTATCGCATGACCTCCCTGCATCTAGATATAATATATCATTTCAAACATGTGTACAAATTCAAATTAAATTAGATATGTCCACACAAATTAAAATATATATTGGTTTGTACCTAACCAAAAGGTGAGCCCAAATCTACAACACTCGAAATATAGACACGATCATATTGAGATTTAGGCATCGTGTGATCATGCATCTACACCAAACACTTCTTGGATTAATATTATATTATATATATTGTAAACATCTAAATTTGACCACCCCCATATGGTCAAATTCATCCCCTTTCTTCGTATATCCAACATCCCTCATCTATGTTAATTAAATAATTTATTTAATTAATATCTCCTCTTTTTCTAATGTTCCTAAGGTATTTAATTAAATACTTAAATACTTTATCTTTTGTCCCCTTTATTCTCTAAATTAAATAAATAATTTGATTTATTTAATTTAGTCATTTGGCTTTCTGAATTTAAATCAATTTTAAATTCACCTTTTTCTCTCTCCTTGTCCTATCATCCATAATCCCCCTTTAATTTGGATTTATTTAATCAATCCGTGATTAAGATGTGCACACCCTTAATCAGGATTAGTGTCACATCCTCCATAATTCTCCACTTGCTCCAATCCTTCATTAGTCAACCTAATCCCCTGTTTGCACAACTTTAATTGCATGATTAGGTCAACCTAATCCTTATGCCATTTATGGAATACCCCCAAGTCAACTTTCATTAAATGCTTTATCCTTTTGGAGAAGGCAACGCATTCCCCCATGTGAATTTAAAATTCACTTTTATTCCCCCCATGTCCTTTTAGGAATTTTTAATTCCTCTCCTCTTCCCCATGAGGATATTTGAGAAATTTTAAATTCCTCATGTGTCACATCTCCCACATGGGGACAAGGACCTCTTTTATGAGGAGATCTTGTCCTAATCCCAAGGTACCTTAAAGTACCTCCACCTCACCTTCTCCTTGACACCTCATTGGACACATAGCAAGATGTGAGGGCTTGTGAGTCCTCAACTCACCCTGGCCCTTGATCTTGTCCATGTTGGCATCATCTCAACCCTCCATTTCTTAGAGGCATCCCATAAAATTAGAGTATTTTGTCCTCATTTGCATCAATCACACATTCATGCAATCTAGCACACTTACATTACAGCCTTCAAGTATCCACCATTGCTGCAACTTTGAGCTCCATTTTGCATCCATATTGTGCATCTATCCAAATACCCACTTGCACCATCACATTCCTCATCACATCCTCATCATTTTAAATTAGGTTTCATGGTATTTTCCATCTGAAGGAGCACACAATTGAATGAATCAATAGGGCCAACCAACCAATCAACTTGGACAAGGTAACTCACTTTCTTTGTTTTGTTTTTGTTCAAGTTCAACTAGGGTAATCATTGAGGTGTTTGTGTTTTCCTTGCTTGCATTTCATTTTGTTTTGCATTTTAGACTAGGAATTTCACCTGCACACATTTTTGGCATGCCCGGTGGGACCCACATCATGGGTCTACCCTTTCATGTTTGTTGTTGTTTGAGTTTTGCAAGTTCAGGTTTCACACGTAGGGGAGAATCTACCCCGACGAGTGAATTTGCGCCTTATAGAGGTGAATCTGCTTCCAAGAAAAGGTGAATCTGACAGTAGGGGTGAATTTTCCAGTTACAGAGGTGAGTTTGATTTCAACAAGGGTGAAGCAAATTCTCCCTTTTTGTTCAAAAGGGCGAATCTAACATTATAGACGAATTTGCTTGAAGCAGAGGGGTGAATTTGTAGTGATATCCAGAAATAGGCAAAAGTGCTTGAGTTGTAGAGGCGAAAGCGAATTCATCCATCTATACGGACAGGTGAATTTTCTCAACAAAATAGGGAAATTTTCTCTAAGCAGGGGAAAATCTGCTCGTCCATACAAGCAAATTTTCCTCATACAAAGGCGAATCTGAGGTAAAACTGAAACTGTAATTTTTAGTCTTTAGCATCGTTTTGGTTTTGATTTCACGTACTGACCCGCTAACTCATCTTTTTGTGAGTGTGCCTGGGTTTTTCACTAACAATTTGTGTAGCTTGTCTTCATTCACCCAAGACCGATGGTGTTAAATTACTGAAGCATTTTTTGTAGGACAATTGGTCGAAGACCTTTTAGTTAGTATGTATGTTGTTTTTCATACTAGCTAGGCACACATAGATTAATTAAAGGGTCAATTAACTTGTTTTCCATGTTTGAGAATGAACTATTGACGTATTCAATCCCCTTGCGACATTTGGAAATCTTGGGTGATGAGAAATTGTAGTTTACTCCAGTCCAGTCCAGTCTACCTAGGAGGTGCTAGTGCGTCTAAGCTCTCCCCTTGCACTATGTGCGAGCCTAGGGACTAGACGAAAACATTTAGTATCTTCTTCCCTTAGCGGGAATTTCCTGGGATTTCATCACTTGGGGGATGGTCCCAACCACGTGTTTCTGGTGAGGTATATAAAGGGGGGAGAGCTAAAGTTGTACCTCAATCCAGTCACGTTGTGTGTAGCGAAGTGTCAAAGCTAGGGTGATACCTAGATAAGATGTGTGGAGTTGGTCTGAGTTTCCAATACCTTGTTGGGGCTCCCAACTCACGCTTGTGATGGGATGGTGTTCACGATTGTGCCCCACGTACCGTGCGTATATCGAGGACTCACGAGATAGCCTTGTTCAAACTAGATACTCGTGTTTTAGCCACAACTTGGTGTAGTGCAGGGGATGCACATTGTACCCCTAAGTTACTCACCCATACTCCCTTAGGTTGAGATAGAAATCCTCATGGTGGGCTACAACAATCCTCAAGAGAGAGTGTGAAGGTGAGCCAGTGTCATCTATTGATGACCCTGTGCCATTGGAACGCTAGCTATCCACCTTCACGAGAAAGGGTGATCCAGAGAACCACCCTGGTATCATGAAGTATTAACCTTGGGTTGTCCACTCAAGGTGGTGGGCCTACATCAAGTTTGTAAAGCCTCATCACTAATTTTAGGATTGTGTTGCTTGGCGCATGTCTTCATTGTGCAATACAAATGCTTTTATTTTAAGTTGAGTTAGTCCAGCCTTCTGTCTCTTTTTTCCATGCTTGTTCTTCTTTTCCATAGTCAGCCTGTGCCTATAGAGGTGAATTTGTCCCTTACAGAGGTGAATTTGCACTATAGACAAGCTATTTTTCCTTGCAAAAGGGCGATTATGTGTTTGAGTCTAGTTCAGGTCATTTGTTTGGGTGAATTAATTTTTGTTAGAGGTGAATTTGCTTGTGGGTCACTTTTTAGGCGACCGTTTTTGCCTAATCTTCAGAATAGGCGAGTCTTTCCAAACTTTAGGCGAGTTTGTGAGTCATCATCCATCGAATTCGCTCATTTTCCACAGAACAGGTGAATTTTCCCTCTCTTGGGGCTAACCTGCTATCCATAGGGGCGGTCATGTTTCTAGTATGAGTCATCCTCTCAGTCATCATCCATCAAATTTTCCTATTTTCACAGATTAGGAAAATTTTCCCCCTTTAGGGGCGAACCTACTATCAATCTGAGTCAGTCTACCCATCCATCCTCTTGTCCGTCGAGTTCGCCCGTTCTCTTGGGACAGGAAAATTTGCCACATCCTTGGGTGAATTTTATCTCTGCAAGGGTGATTTTGCTTCCCGTTCGAGTCTTCCGTCTATCTGAGTCAAGATTTAGGCAATCCTATTTGTCAAATAGGCAATCTCATTTTTAGGCGATAATGTTCCTCGTTTGTACTATTCAAGATATAGATGAGTTTGTCACACCGTTAGGCAAGTTTTCAAGTCAAGTCCACCCATTTCCCTGAAGTTTAGGTGATCTTGATCCCCTAAGAGGCAAAATTGTTAGAGTTTAGGTGAACTTGTCATAGTTTAAGTGAACTTGTCAAAGTTTAGGTGATTTTGTCAAAGTTTGGGCAAACCTGCTGTCAGATAGGCGAATTTTCTTATCAAATTTTCCTATTTCTTGTGTCACCCTAGACTTAGGAAAATTTTCTCTCCCCGAATAGGTGAATTTTCTCATCAACTTCGCCCGTTACCTGTGTTCCCTCAAGGGATAGGCGAATTTGACCCCCCAAATAGGTGAATTTGTTCAAAATAGAGGTGATTTTGCTCCCTTTAGAGAGGCAATTTTATGATCTAGAGAGGTGAACTTTCTTGATACAAAGGCATATCTATTTTCCATACAAATTCCAAAGAGTGAATCATTTGGGCCACTAAAAGCTTGTCATTTTTCGAGTCCCTTGTCGCAATAAAAAAAAATTGTCATCATCTGTCTACCCGTAATTGTCTCTTTAGTCCATTTGCATTTTCCAAAAGTTATCCATTCATCAATCAAATCATATAGGTGCATCTTAGGAAATCTCTAAATTGCATATCCATCATCAGTTCGTCAAACCCAATCCCCTTGACTTCATTTTAGAGGTTTATATCCAAGTTGGCTTAGGTGCTTGATCCCGATCATCATCATCTGCATCTACTTAGGATTGTCATCCATCCTGAGTCAATCATCATCTTTGAACCAATCAATCTACTTCCATCTTAAGGTAGATTCAGTGTCATAATCATCTGTTTTGCAGTTTAATCCGATCAATCAACACCTTACATCATCTAGTCAAACCTCTGAACTTAGTTTAGAATTGGTTTCATCAATTCAATCCAATCAATCATCCTATCCTATCAATCATCTCATCTCATCAATCAATCTTATCGAATCCTATCACATCCTTTATCCAATCATCTGATCAATCAACCCCTCATCCAATCCAATCAATCCTTCAATCATCACTTAGGTCATCCTTTCACTGCATCTCAGAGTGTAGCCTCATCTTAGTTCATCTGGTAGTTTTGCATTTTCATGCCCCTTACTTGATCGTAGGAAAATAAAATTATGGCAGACTAATAGGCCCAAGGTGTTCAGGTTAGCACTCCTCAGGATCCCAATAACAACGGGTCATTACAATCCAATACCGATGTCCAAAACACTTTGCCACCTAGTGACGAGAATATGGTCAATCAACTTGAAGTCACAATTGATGAGTATCTCAGTAATCCCGCTAATGTTCAAATGACAGATTGTCTTCTTAGTGAGTGTGGGGATAAATCCTTTCTGCCTTACACTTGAAGGGAGTCAAACTGCCACTTGACATTGACCTATCCCAATACGTCAACATCACACCCCCTCTAGTGTCTCAGGACCCTCAATATCATAGAACACCCTAGGAAATTCCTACGTCCATGAGGGTCCACCTATAGATAACTAGTATCAACCTCGGTTCGAGAATGCCATGCTTTATCAAGTCGGCAACGTTCCTTGGGTTCCGATTCTAGTCATGGGAGCATCACCTAATCCTAACAATCCCCTTGCTTATGGTATGCCACAAAATATACCGCCTCTGCTGCCTGTCGTACTTGTCTAGCAAGGTCTGACCCCCATACCATTTTCACCACCTCTTCCACCTAATCAACCAGGTCAACCACTAGTAAACACTAGGGGCAATCCTTTTCTTGCACTTCTTCCACCTTCGAGATCTACACCCACATCCAACTTACTGCAACCACCTTTCACATCCCAACAGTTGCCCCAAGGCAATGTCCCCACATTCCAGTAGCCTTCGGTTAAACCACAACCGTCCACTTCATTGCAACCACCTCACCAACAGGTGACACCACATACCGCTATCTTGTCACAAGCACAACAACATACTGCCATCCCATCTCAAGCACCACAACATACCACTATCCCATCTTAAGTAACACAACATACTGCCATTCCCACGCAACCTATGCATCAAGAAACACAAGCTACATCACTACCTCAACAACCACTGCAAGGTGCCTCAATATTGATCCTTCAACAACAACATATCCCATCTTTCCCTCTCTACCAACAACCACCACATCAACAAAAACCACCCCAACACACCCAAATTACCACACAAATGCAACACAATCCCCTTACTCAATACCTTTATCACCCATCAAGCACATACACCATCTTTGCTATCCCATCAAATCCTAATCCCAATATCATTCATCAAAATCCTTAGCAATCCCAACTGCCACCTTACACCAACCCTCTACAATTGCACTCAAATCCTTATTACCAAATGCCCAATCCGCAACCACCTGCATACATTTCCTAACAACCAAATACTGCTTACAATTACCAATCCAATCTATATTACACCCAACAAAAATCGCCATACCAGCAGGGTGCTTCCACTGCCTTGTATTATCAACAACAACTATAATATCAGCAAGGCACTTCCACCTCATCATATTACCAAGCCCCTATGCAGTATCAACATGGTACTTCCACCTCATATTATCGGCAACAACCACCATATCAACAAGGGGCCTCCACTTCATATTACCAAAATCCATCATCCTAATAGCAATATTACATCAATACACAATCATAGTCCACCTATGCCAATCAATATCAACAAACATCTCCATATACGCCTCCACCAACATATGATCAAGCCACTTCAACTCCATCTTCATCATATCAACAATACGCTCCTTATAATCAATCCAATCTATCTAATCTGACTCCCTCAATGCTTGCTAATAAAGAGTGGGAAGAAGTCAAAGCTGCATTAAAGGACTTGCATGCAAGGACTAACAAAAAGTCTTTCAAGTTTGAAGACATTTGTCCCTATCCATTTGATCCCTCAATCTCACAAGTTCCTTTTCCAAAGCATTTCGAGATGCCCAAATTTGACAAGTACAAAGGAACTAAGGACCCAAAGAACCATCTTCAAGAGTTCTATTCCCATTGTTAAGAAGTCCTCCACAATGAGAATTATCTCCTGTGATTATTTCCAAGAAGTCTAATACGAACAACTCTTGATTGGTTTATGGCTCTCCCAAAGGGATCCATCAAGCCTTTTGCGGATCTTTCAAAAAAAATTGTCACACACTTCTCCTTTAATCTGTAGAAGGATATTGATACTTTCAATCTTTTGAAAGAGAAACAACGTGAGGGGGATACTTTCACAAGCTACCTCCAAAGGTGGCACACTTTGGCTGGTTGGATGAAATCCCTACTCAATGAAAAGGACATGGTCACACTTTTTGTCAAAAAATATCACTCAAACATTGTGCTTAATCTTAATCATCACTATGTCACAACCTTTGCAGAGGTCATAGAGAAGGGTCCTATCATTGAGAGAGAACTTATTGCTAAAGGAGTAATCAAAATTTATAATCCTGATAAGGAAAAATCATCTGGGGATAAATCTCGCTACTGGAACAAGAATTAGAATGTTGTCAATTATGGTGTCACTAACACCAAACATGATCAAGTAGCTAGCACCTTCCAAAGGCAACAACATGTCTCTAATCAATCATTCATTTCCAATTTCATATCGGTTCCATAGGGGGCACCTCGTCCTCCCCAACAGTCCAATCAAAATAATCAAGGCAACAGTAAATGCCAATTCACTCAATTAGGAGAATCCCTAAGTGTTGTTTTCAATAGGCTTCTTCAGGCTAGTTACCTGATCATGTATCTTGTGACCAAGCCTTTTGATAAGTCCAAACCCAAGCCTACTTGGTATAGGGAAAATGAATATTGTGACTTCCACAAGGTCAAAGGGCATTCCACAAACAAATGTCAAGGGTTGAAAACCTACATCCATGATATTATAGATTGGGGTGATATACACATGGATTCCAGCCAAGCCCCATCGTCCAATGCACAACTTCAAATATATCAAAACACTTTCCCAAAACATAACCAAGGTGCTAGTATGCCAAATGCAAATCCTAGGTTGAGTAACAACAATAATTAGAGTAACAACACAAATAACATCAGTTACAAGAATGTGTCATATAACTACGAGGGAATTGTCATGTGCACTAGTCAGGTTGAGCCTCGTGTGTCTATGATACATGTCAAAGGAAAATACCCCTAGTGTGTTGTTACGACTCACCACACTTGCATCACCATCCCTAGAGCCTCTACATCAACCCAACCACCTCCTATAAGCTCCCAGTATAATATTCTTGATCACCTAGGAAAGACTTTGACACAAATATCTATCTTAGATTTGCTTAAGTCTTCTCTTGTCCACCAAGAAATCCTAACCAAAGCTTTACATGATACTCATGTTCCCAATGATATAGATCCTACCCAATTCCAAGCATTGGTAGGACACCTGTCAACCACATATCAACTAGTCTTTAGTCAAAATGACATGCCTTGTATTCATTTGAACCATAACCGTCCCCTCCATATTGAAGTCCTCGTAGCCCAACATAAAGTGAAAATGGTCTTGGTAGATAATGGATCTTCCCTAAACCTTTGTACATTAAAGTTCATAAAATAGGTAGGATACACCCATGATGACTTAAATAATCAGGTTATTACCTTTAAGGCATATGACAACGCAAAACGTGATTTCAAGGGTACCATTTGTCTTCCAATTCAGGTTGGTCCTATTGTACAATATACTACCTACCATGTCCTTGATTTGGACCTTCTGTATAACCTTCTTCTTGGCTTCCCATGGATCCATGCCATGCAGGACATTCCATCCACTTACCATCAATGCTTGAAGTCCCCATTTAATGGGATGGAAGTTACAATACATGCATATTTGCAACCATTTGAGTATTGTCGTGCACTAGAAGCTTCCTTCCCCATTATCATTACTGTCCAAGAGTAGAAATGGGGGTACCTTAGGCATCATCATCCCACCCATCTTCCAATATGCAATCCACTACATCGTCCATTCCATCTTCCACATCTAACTCCATAATCACCAAGGTCTAGATCATCAACAAGGGTTGTGGTGAGTATGAAATACACACATCATTAAATGTGGTGACCATGCCACCCTCACCTCATACGTATGGCCAACCTTCTCATTCCACGCTAAAGCAAGAAGAGAAGACACTCACTTTGAGCTCTAAGAATGTGGGATCCAACACTTTCCATTCTCCTGGAACAAGAAAAGATACACCAGAGGAGGATATTAGCCAGTGGATATATCACGAGGAGCCTGAACCTTCTCCCCCTCTAAAGGAATATTTCCAGGAGACGTATCCTTATGCCTCAAAGTTAGCCGAAAGATATAATTATCAAGGGGGAGGCCTTGGCATAGAAGAAAAAGAAAGGATATAGCCTGTTGATACCCCAGTGCGACCAAAATACTCGGGTTTAGGCCATGACACAAAACAAAAGGGTCTTATGCCATCAACTAGTGCTTCTAACAACATTGGTGTGGACGATGGTCTCCTTGAAGACATACCTGAGGAAGAATCCATCATACTTTCATACGATGACATGGATCTCTCTTCCATGTTTGATTGCCTATCTGTCTTCTATATCAGCCTTTCCCTTCCTCATCCTGAGCTCATTGACTGGGACCTATGCAGTAGCGCATCTATTGACACCTTTCCCTCAATGGATGCTTATGTGTACCTTATGGGATTGGGGGAGGATGAACACCCTAACTAAAAAAAAAAGAAGAAACAAAATAAAAAAGGGTCATCTAGTGAAAACCTCTCTGAGGCACTTCTTGACTCAACAAAAGTAAAAATAAAGGGTGTATCTGATAGTGAAAACCTCAATGAGACATTGGAAGATGGGGATGTTCATCTTCCCCTTGTGGGAACTCAACTGTATGAACAATCTTCTATTCTCATCAAAGAAACACAAGAACTAAACTTGGGGACCGAAGAAAATCCTAAAGTTACTTATATAGCCAAGTCCTTATCAAAAGAAGAGCACTCTATCATCATTCAACTTCTCAAAGAAGGAATCATCAATTTTGCGTGGACCTATTCAGATATGCCAGGTCTGGATCCTACTCTAGTCATACACCACTTGGATGTTCATCCAAATGCTACACCTGTCATGCAGAAGCCAAGAAAGATGCATCCCCAAGTAGCTTTGTTGGTCAAGAAAGAGTTGGATAAACTATTAGAAGTTGGGTTCATAAGATCCATTGACTACTCTAATTGGATATCCAACATAGTGCCAATTGCTAATCCAAATGGGAATATTAGGATCTATACAGATTTCCAAGACCTTAACAAATCATGTCCTAAAGACAATTTCCCCCTACCAAACATTGACATGTTGGTTGATTTAACTGCAGACATGAGATGTTATCCCTCATGGATGGCTTCTCTGGCTACAATCAAATCATAATAGCAACTGAGGATCAACATAAGACTGCATTCACCATGCCTTGGGGCCCCTTCTGCTACAATGTCATGCCTTTTGGCCTCAAGAATGTGGGGGAAACTTGCCAACGTGCCATGATGGTCATCTTCCATGACCTTATTCACATCATAATGGAGGATTATGTTGATGATTTGTTGGGAAAGTCCAAAATGAGAGAAGAGCACCCCATGATCCTAAAGAAAACCTTTGAGCGGTTAGAGCATTACAAGCTATGTTTGAATCCAAAGTAATGTGTATTTGGGGTTACATCAGGAAAGCTATTGGGTTTCATCGTCTCCATAAGGGGCATAGAGGTAGATCCGGATAAAGTCAAAACAATCATGGAAATTACCCCACTGCACAATCTTAAACAGTTGAGGAGCCTTCAAGGAAAGCTATAGTCCATCAGATGCTTCATAGCTCAATTAGCTGAAAAATGCCAATTGTTCACCCATCTCCTGTGAAAAGATACCACCTTCAAGAGGGACCCATAGTGTTAGTTGGGTTTTGAAAAAATCAAGGAGTACTTGGATCATCCATCCATCCTCATGCCTCCTATTCTAGGAAAATCACTTCTATTGTACATTTCAGCTACTTCAATTGCACTGGGGGCATTATTAGCTCAACATGATGTGTCTTTGAAAGAATGTGCTATCTACTACATCAGTCAAACATTAGTAGGCTATGAACTCAATTATTCTCCAATGGAAAAAGCTTGCCTAGCTGTAGTCTTCAATTCACAAAAGATTTGCCATTATACATGCTCAGTCATCTTGTGAAGCTAATATCAAAAGTTGATCTGCTCAAGTATTTGTTATCCAAAACATCTTTAACTGGTTGCATGGCTAAGTGGGTTATGTTACTAAGTGAGTTTGATATAGAGTATGTGGATCGTAAGACAATTAAAGGGCAAGTAATAGCAGATCAATTGGAAGATTCTCCTTTGGTGGATGCTTATCCCTTAGTGACATAATTTCCTAATGAAGAGTTCCTCACAATCACATGAATAGCTACGTGGACACTCTATTTTGATGGATCATACACGCACAATGGAGCTAGAGCAGGTGTCCTATTTGTCACCCCACAAGGTGACTACATCTCAAAGTCATTCAGGTTATCCTTCCCATGCACGAACAATATAGCAAAATATGAAGCTCTCATCATTGGTCCTAGGATCACCATCCAATGGAACATCACTCGCTTACGAGTCTTTGACGATTCTTAGTTGATTATCAAATAGGTCAATGATGAGTTTTAGACAAGGGATGAAAAGTTGTTACCTTACAAGTGCATGGTGGATGATTTCAAGAAATACTTCGCCTCCATCTAATTCAAACAGATCCCTATAGTACAAAATAAGGCAGCTGATGCAATGACTACAATCAGTTCTCTCATTAACATGCCAAAGGATCAAACAGATTGCGAGTTCTTGGTTGAAATTTTTTTAATCTTGGCTTATGATATCCCTAAGAGAAAAATGGTGTGCGACATCGTAGGTCCTGAGTCACCATGGTATCACGACATTTACACCTACCTCCATGATAACATCTTACCACCCGACCTTACATGCAATCAATGTAAATATTTCATCCAATGAACCTCCTGTTATACCATAGTGGGAGATACACTTTATCGTTGTGGGTATGATGGAACTCTTCTTAGGTGTTTGAACAAATCAGAAGCCCACCCCGCATTAACCGAGGTACATAGTGGTGTTTGTGGGGCCCATTCTAACAACATGGCATTAGGTAAAAGGATTCTCAGAGCTAGATACATTACTAGATTTGACACCATTTTCTGACGGGCGTTCGTCGGTCGTTCGACAAATCTCTGTCAGAAGAGCGACGCAATGGCGAAAATCTTTCTATCGCTATTTTTTCGTTGCAAGGCCGACGACAAATTAAATGTCGAAATAACGGTGAAGAATCGTCAGTCGGCAGCATCGTGAAATACCTCAGGATTTTGTCAGAATATCGACGAAACCTTTGTTTATCCATCGATGAATTACACCAGAAGTTTGTCGTCGATTCGACGAAATGGGCAAGCAATAGCGTGGAAACAACATTGAACGTTCGTCGAAATAGCGACGAAATACTAAAGTAATAGCGTCGAAAGAACACCAAAAGTTCATCGAATGTGTGATGAAATAGGCAAGCAGTAGCGTCAGAACAACACCAAAAGTTCATCGAAAGTGCGACGAAATTAGCAACAAGCAGCGTTGAAACAACGCGAAAAGTTCATCGACTTTGCGACGAAATTAGCAAGGAGTAGTGTCGGAAGAACACTAAAAGTTCGTTGAAAGTGCGACGAAATGGGCAGTGAGTAGTGTGGTGGCAACACCGAAATATCATCAGAATGGCGACGAAATGGCTAGGGAGTTACGACAAAACTGTCGTCGCAGCTATAGAAACTTCGTCAAGCCTTTCTGTTGATTCATCGGTGGTTATGTGTATATATATATATTCGTGGAAATGTACCATTGCGGAGACTGACGACTGATCATACATACAGACTGCATATTGGTTTGATGCTTCAAACGATGCATTTCTTATATTGAAAAGTGCATTACCTTATTGAGCTTCTCTTTGTTTGGAGTATAGTTTAATATTCTCTACTTAACAAGGCCAACCACGTGACGGTGGAAGCTCATTTGGGCGCCCCCCCTCCCCTCACATCACTCTCAATTCCCCATACGCAATCATATAACATTAATCATTGATTCATCCATTAATAACATATAACATTCATTCATTCATCCA
>VDFB02056356.1:0-22744 GCA_007258455.2 Sequoia sempervirens
TATTAATTTTTAAAAAGTGAGATTTAAAACATATTTTCATTTTTATTTTAATTTAACTCTAAATATCCAAACATGTTTTCCATTTTTATTTTAATTTAAATTTTAATATCCAATAATGCCAAAACAACTAACTTTATTTAATTTATCACCATTAACTTAATTAATCAATAAACTAAATCTAATTTTATTAATTAAATCAAATTAATCAATAAAGTAAATAACATATCAACATAGCAACTAGATATATATTTAATCATCATTTTAACTACACCCGCCATTTAATAACCTTTATAATATGAAATTAAATAAATAACCAAGGAGGAATGAACTAAATTAAAATAACTAAATCTATCTACAACCCGACGACACACTATGACTAGGGTGATGACTTGGCACAGAAAACCTAGCTACTATCTCCCAATCGATGACTATTGGTCAATGGACACGCTTAAACCTGTGAAATCAGGTGGAGTCAATGTCCTATACCTGTCAACCTGCAAACAAAGAGTATATCGAACATGCATATATATGATATAATAAGGCACATCGTGAAGAGGAAATCTCAGAATCGTAGGGCACTCGCAAGCGAGTGATACAATCCCATCCCCTTCACCAATACAGACTTTCTAACTGACGAGTCTAACATCAACAATATAATAAAAGCATAAGGCATCTTTAATTAAATATCTGCTACGCTAATTCAAAACATGCCATAATGATAACATCAAAGTAAAATTCCATCACATCAAAATATCACATACACATCGCTTAACAGTTGTGATCAAATAGAGCCAAGTACCATAGTCAAAGTGCTAACAGAAATAAAGCATACATAGAAGAACACTGTTCGATCAAAAGAGCAAAATGGAGGGGTGCTACACTTTCCAAACCTAAATCTCTAATCTAAAGCACAATCATAAATAAAAATTCCACACAATCTAACAACAAATCCATTCCCCTCAAACCATAATTGAAATCCAATTCACTCTCCTCCAAATTTCAATTCAAAAACCACTCAAAATTTTCCAAAAACCTTTGAAAAATTACTTCAAAACCATACAAAATCTCTCCATTTTCTCTCCATTATCAAACCCCCAAAAATGTATAATTTCTCACCCCCATCCACACTGAAGAAAATTCCTTTTTCACAAATTCACGACTAAAGGAAACCCAAAAATGAGATAGTTTCAAAAATAATTAATTAATAAATAAATTCCAATTCCAAATTCTTTTTCAATCAATCAAATACTAATTAATTTTTAATTCTATTTCTCAGTAAAATAAACATTATTTAATAAACCACAATTAAATAATCAAATGGTCATTTTTCCAGAATCAATAAACAATAACAAGCAACAATAATGAACATAATGATATGCACATACTAACATAGCAACTAATTAATATTAACACTTAGTAATAGTAAATAATACCCTTACATAAATAATAATAAATATAATAATAATAATAATAATCCAATATCCCCTCGCACTAAATATAATAACATACATGGTGACATTATAACACATAATAGTCTACGTACATTAACGTAATACCTTGTTGGTGTGAACCCATGACAATATTAAATCACCTCCTTCACACATATAATCATAATAATGTTAATAACCAATATTCACTCACACCAAAGAATAACCATAACAATATATATACATATATATAATAACATTAAATCACATTGTAACACCCACATGACAACTATAGTTACCATCAACATATCTGACCTAGAAGATAACTTCACTTAAATAGGTCATAATCAGATACTAAGCATAAACCACAAAATAACTTCTTACTAAAAGGAGACATTCACATCAAAACATAAATAATGAGAATGATCACAACAATGACTAACCTGACTCAACAAAGGACTTAACACCATTTGAACTAAATCCATACTCAAAGCTAGACATTGGAGTCACATAATCACATAACTCAACAGAAACATTCACACATGTGCAACACTCCAACCATAGGGTATAGGAGATCGAGCATTGTCCCATGACAACTCAGAAAGGTGGTCACACATTGAATTAATTGTCCCTAATTGGGGACAATGGCTAGGGTTAGGGTATAACTTGGGCCTAGATGTTATCTCCTCAACCACCATTAGGATTAGAGGCACGCTCAAACCTACTAATTTAGGTGGAGACATAGCCTAGTACTTGTTTACTCAAACATACAAGTTAGAGCACATGTGCATAATATCTGAAGTATTAGGAAAGAAACTCTAGCAATCGTATTTCATTCTCGTATGTCCTCTATACGTCCAATGGTATGATGCCGCTCTTTCCTCCTAACCTAACAACATACTATTGCATCACCCAACTATCCAAATAAATCTCTGCATAGCAATAATAACATGACAATATACATCATACTCACTAAAGCACTAACAAAAGCTCATGTCCCATCTACAACCACAACACTTAAACACAAGTCAGTACATCTTCATGACAATAAAGATAATCATAATCAAAATCATAATGACATGTCAATACAATAATAATATATTAGAATCAAGTGAACACCCCAAAGGTAACCAAAGCACTCCCATCATATCAATATGTCCATAACATGCATCCTAGTAATGGTCATGTCTGAACACACACACACATCATGATAAACCTATCCTTAAACATGTATAATAAGTCCTATCCTAACCTTCACACACAATCCATAAATTCATAATATACAACATCAACTGCTTAATATCATTAACACATACCTTTAAATATCCTTGTTATTTTACCTTCATCTCCAAGTTCCAAAGACAAACTACCTACACATCCACAGTGAGAATGGAGGGACACTACATTAGCTAAATCAATCTTGGCCATTAATTCATCCAATTTTCCTATAAATACTTCTCATTTCCATGAATAAATCATCCACAAATCATTTGAGCACACTTATGCTATTGAATTTCATACTCACATCCATCAATTAAGAGCAATTGAGAGCAATTTTGTGGTTCAATCTCCATTATCACTCATCTTGAAGCTTTGCATCAATGCCTAGTTAGGAAAGAGCTGATCCTTCCACATCAAATCAACACTAATCCCCCAATGGGATCAAGTTTGAGTGTTTAATTAGGTTTCCTTGATTAATTTCATGATGTTTTGTGCTTTAATGGATTCTTAGTTAACATTTCAAAGATTTCATTGAGAATGTGGGTTAATTAGGTTAAATACTTAGTTTCTTAGTTGATTCTAGGTGTATTTGATCTACATTTTATTCATGTTCACATTCTAGTATACCAGTATTTATTCCTTCTGCTGGGGCAAGTAGGGTATCCAAAAAAATCATGAATTTTTATATTTTTGATCTGAATAGCAATGTTGATCCGAGGTGCATCAGTTCTTTGAACCAATGTAGTAGGTATCTCGCTTCAAAGAGGGGGAAAATGTAGACACTTAAAATTGTCCTGGTCCATATCACACATTTGATTTGATTTACTAACACCATGTTCGTCCTGATTCAACATTCTTGGCTATTTAATTAAATAATCCTAATTGTTTAATTAAATTCATTATTTTTTTATGTTAATTATATAATCAACATTATTTGATTAATTCACATCTTTCATGCTAATTTTCATCCTATTTGATTGAATAATGTGAATTATTTGATTAAATTCCTTAATTCTTTTCATTTGGTAAAATAATTGTAATTATTTAATTAAATGTCATTATACCCCTTTTTGATTAAATGATCTAATAATTTAATTAAGATCTTAAATTCCTCCACCTTGCACAATTAAATAATGTTTTAATTATTTAATTGACTAATTTTCCACTTCTCAAAAGAATATTCCCATGAAATATTCTTCCAATTCAAATTCAAACATTTCCCTCCCACATGAAAATATCTTGCACATGCTCCTAATTTTAAGGATTTGTGTTTGTTAAAATCAATTACAACCCTTGATTAAATTTATCAATCCATGCCAATCTTAAATCTCATCCATGGATTCGATCTTCAATCCATGCCATCCTCTCATATTCATTTATATCCATTGATTAGCTAAATCAATCTTGGCCATTAATTCATCCAATTTTCCTATAAATACTTCTCATTTCCATGAATAAATCATCCACAAATCATCTGAGCACACTTATACTGTTGAATTTCATACTCACATCCATCAATTGAGAGCAGTTGAGAGCAATTTTTTGGTTCAATCTCCATTATCACTCATCTTGAAGCTTTGCATCAATGGGGTTAGGAAAGAGCTGATCCTTCCACATCAAATCAACCCTAATCCCCCAATGGGATCGGGTTTGAGTGTTTAATTAGGTTTCCTTGATCAATTTCATGATGTTTTGTGCTTTTAATGGATTCTTAGTTAACATTTCAAAGATTTCATTGGGAATGTGGGTTAATTAGGTTAAATGTTTAGTTTCTTAGTTGATTCTAGGTGTATTTGATCTACATTTTATTCATGTTCACAAGAACAAACTAGAAGAAACAAAAAACTTCCCTCCAATCCAAAAATCTTCTCCACAATCTCTTTGGTAGTGAATGGGCTCTTGTACACACGCATGAATATCAATCTAACCTCTTCAGTATAGATAGTCTATTTTGAACTTCTTAATTTGTTTGTATTTGTTTTGTCAACTATTTGTTAATTGCTTATCAACTTTGGGTTGTTGTTAAGAGATCATTGTAAGTGGTTGCCAACGATTGTGGTTTAATTGACAATTATCAACTAAGTTTCTTGTAGTTAGAGAAGCAATTATGGTTAATTTTCATTTCCATTTATGATCTATTATTTGTTATTGAATTTGGTTGCATTCTAATCAATGTGCCTCATTATCTTGTATTTCAACAAGTTAAGATCAAACCCATGACACGTAGTATAGAACCACATAATTTTATATGCTAGTTTTAATTTTGAAACAATTTTTAAATTGATACACTTAATTTTCTAAAGATAGTGAATTAATCCTACACATCATTGATATTATTCTTCCATTGACTTTTAAATTAAATACTCACACTGTTCACATTTAATTTATAAAAAAATATTACAATATCAAATCTCGATTAACTTTAATTTAAATTAATTTATACTTATTATTCATCATATTTATTTAATTAATAGTACAATTACATCTAAGTGAAAAATAGCTAATAGCATTTTATTTTCATTACAAAGTAGATCTGGATCATCACAAAGTCATTTTGCTTGCCAATCAAATGAATCAACCCAAGCCAAAACCACAACCACCCCCTGCGCCCTCGAGTCATCAACTATGATTTGATTGCTAAGTTATTCTATGCTCGAGCCTTACTTGTGGAGTCATCAACTATGATTCAATTGCTAAGTTATTTAAAGAGGCTAAAGAACATGGAGCTATCCATTGGCCCAAATTGACAATAGAAGAGAAATTAAATAGAAGGAAGAGCACGCGGGTGAAACAAAATAACAAGTGGATGAATAAGTGGGGTATCGGCATAAAAGATTACCCAAATAATAATAGGGCAATCAAAATGTACTCGCAAGAAAAAGTCAAAGAAAGCATGTGGATATGAGAGCTTGAAAGTCAAAAATAATATTATATCAAATACTTCAATCTTTCATATGACCATACTCAAAAAAATTATATAGGAGTGGAAATAAAATGGAAAGCCAAAATGTTAATAGTGCAACTAAGAACTAGTTCACACTAGCTTAGATGTGAAACTAGAAGGTGGATGACACCTAAAGAAGAGTGGGTAGATAGAATATGCAGTTTTTGTACTCTAGAGCTAGTGGAGACATAATGACACCACATCATGGAATATCCGGCTTACATGGATATTTGAGCCAAATACATCGAGATTTTAAATGTGAAAACCTTGAAGAACCTATTTGAAGCATAGAAAATGACAAAAAATGTTGATTACTTAATTAAAAAATACTCATTAGAAAATCTAAGATTCAAATAGAAAGAGAACTTAAATAATTGCTGGATCAGTGGATTGTTTGTTGTAAATTATTGTGGTATTTCGTTCTATTGACAATTCATGGGTCCCATAAGCTTATTAAAGTTCTCCATTCATTCATTCAATCTTGCTGTCCTCAAGCTCTATAAAGAAGAGGAGCATCCCTACTAGTCAAATATTTAATGTGCGTATAGAAAATGCTTTGCCTCGAAAGCTTTTTGTTTTGGTTTCTGGGATACTTATCTGGTTTTAGTTTTCCAAAACCTTCTATATTGAATAGTAGATTCTGATTTAAACTTCGGTCGATTCATTTGTTCGGGGTGGGCAAAGCCAATTTTCTTGAAAGTTAGGTATAATAATCCAGATATCCAAATGGGATTGTAATAATCTCTTAGTAAATTAACTGTGGAGATATTTCAGAAAATACAAAGCTGCAAAATGACTGAAGGGGAAGAAAGACGAGAATCTTCATTTAACGATGGTGCGCAAGAGGGTGAGGAGAATGAAGGTTCCACAATGGAAGAGAACGATAATACCAAGTTTGTGTGGGACGCCAGCATTGGTCTGTACTTTCATGCCAGGTAGATTTATTCAAGAATTTGTGAATGTGATAAATATTAAAAAGATTGGTAACATAGTGTGATGTAAAATTTTCGGTTATTCATACACCTCAATTTTTTTGCTAAATTGTCAAATGACATAAGTTTTAGAGGTAAAACATCTGAGGCTTTAACAGTGGAGACCTGTGTTCAAAGACATGTTACATGTTTAAATGTAAAAATATTTTTATTAATTTGGGTAAACTTCGACACATCTATTTGTGGGTGTGAAGAATTCCGTCAGATGAAGCCAGGTGACGGAAGAAACACCCTTGGTGACATCTATGCTGAAGGGCACCTTACAAAGAGAACTTGTTAAAAGAGAAAAATCAGATTTATATATCATCTGGGTTTCAATCACAGAATCTTTTCGGAGGCCTTTGAACTGAATGTTATAAATTTATATAAAAGAGTGCCTAGTGAGTTTTAACAACCTAGAATATTACCTTCCCAACAGGGTCAAGCTTGCAATAAATTTGTCGAGAAGAATGCCTACTGAGTTAGTAAGCATTGGATATTTCTTCCACTTTCAACGGAATCTATAGAGCCTTAAGGTTGTTACAACTTTATTTTAAAGATTGTCTACTGGGTTTCAACAATTAGGTATTCTCTTATTCAAGATGTAAACTGGATATTGTACAGCCTCAAACTTGTTATGGTTTTATTCAAAAGAATGTCTACCGGATTTTAAGCACTGGGTATCTTCTCTTTGATACATAATACAGGGCTTTAACGTCCAACACTGGATGAACTTTATAGATTGTATCCATTAAGCGTGGAAATATGGCGTCTGGAAATACCTTTTTAAAAAACCAGTCAAAGTGTCTATGATTATTGACAATTTCGTGTAAGGATTTTTTGTTAGGGATAATTTTAAGGAGGTATACAGTTTTAGAAGTTTAAAACTGTTAAAAAGCTGTTGAGTTCTCAAAGGAATTTATATTGCTTTTATAAAAATTGAGCTGAATTAACATTTTCAAATGGGGGACATTAATTGTAATTTTATACACACAAAATAGCTAATTGGAAAAATGTCTATTTAACTTTTTAAATAATATATGGGCTTCTATTAACAAGGCCCTTCCATAAACTATTGACACCCAGCAACACAATAAACATTAATTTGATTAAACTAGTAACCAACCAACCCAACCATAAAAACATAGTAGCTACAAGATGAAGATCATATTGCAAGAAAAGCACAACACCAAAAAGCACTTTAGGGCATCTTTGAAACTGCCCATCAAAGTCATCTCTGTAGCAAGTGGAGCTGTCAACCAATGATCACAGGCCCTATTATATACTGTATTGCCCAAAACTGCAACCAGTTCCACTTAGGGAATAATTAGACCCACTATCTTATCCAA
This sequence comes from Sequoia sempervirens, assembly GCA_007258455.2. NCBI lineage: Eukaryota > Viridiplantae > Streptophyta > Pinopsida > Cupressales > Cupressaceae > Sequoia > Sequoia sempervirens. The sequence continues at coordinate 7,913 of VDFB02056356.1, forward strand.
CCCATTGAATTCTAAGCCTTATATCAACTCCACCCTTCTCACGGCCCTAACCAGTCTGTCATTTTCCAACAGAGATATAGTGTATCTCCTAGTGACCTTCATAATCCCTTTATGCTGTAAGACAGCCATATGTTTTATGACCAATCAAAGGTCCTGGCAAAATATGTCTAATGTCTGCATATCCAGCATTCGTTCTTGAACAGTAGCATCCACAGCTTTTAAAACAACCACAGACCCAACCACAAGTTCCTTGCCCTTGAATCCTGGAGCCAAAGGATTTGCCTAAAAACCCACATAATCCTCCTCGTGAACATCCATCTCAGCTGGACAGCACATCAAGAAATCAAGCAAGCTTTCTTGTACATCAACCACTGCCAACTTTAGCTTCCTTAAAAAGTCACCTATAATGGTTCCCCTCGGCCAAACTCTTCCATTATCGTCAATACCATCTGGGTCCAGGATTGCTTTAATAACGTTCAACCTCCCCGTACTATTATTACTGTTAAATTTTTTCTTCAATCTATGATCTGTCACCTGCCCATGACATAACAGGTCATGAGAACCGCTCCCTCCGCCCCCCCAGTGATTAGCATTAAACCTGCATATAATCCAAACAAACCTTCTGCAAATGCTGGCAATAAAACTAATACACAGACAACACATACCAAAGCCAACTTAAATCCCTTCCTGTCCATCATTCTACTTACATTCCAAACCAAATGTCTTATTAGCATAGTTGCCGGGAGATGCAGGGTACTGGTACTGGTACGGGGATGGGGACGCCAATCAAATTAGGGTATGTGAGTTGAATGACTAAGGAGACGGCTATTTTATATGTAAATGATTCACTGGAAATTTTGGGTACGGGGACTGGTACGTTGTCTATGTTCCCAAAATGGAGTTTCCCGGCAACTATACTTATTACTGATTGCCCTTAAGAATAAAGCTAATAAATATATGCAGAAGCGATGGGACAAAATTGTCTTAAGCACTGCTGCCAATGATAATACAAATTGCTTTCTCTAGAGGTTTTGACAAGTCATATTGGAATGGCCAATAACATATAACCATACATTAAGGGGAACAATCATAATCTAATAGATTAGAGAGATTAGGCGAATCTTCAACCTCCCTATTTCCAAATAAGATAATTCCTTAATATTCACTCCATTTACTAGGTAATCCACAATCCGATTTTGCTCTATAACAATGAGGGATATGGACTGATGTGAACTTCTTTTTCTGATTACCACTTCTTCCAGCACCCCTCCAAGTTTCCAATTAGGACAGAATTCCTTATTTAAAGCATTTGTAACTATTTGCAAATCTCTGTTCACCTCTATACATCCATGACCCTCCACATAAGCGACTTGAAGACTTGAGAGAGGAGCTTCCATCTCAGTTCATTGTTTGTTTTTACTCCTAAGTATTGGAAATTCCCTCACAAAAAAGAACCTTGAGAATCCTTGATCACAAAGCTAGCACCAGGTTCTCTTGGATTATCTTTTGAGGCCCCATTAAAGTTAATTTTGACTCCTTTCTTCGGCACTAACCATTTATTTTTGTGACCATTATTATTATTCACTATTCACCCTTGAATTGGAAGCTAATTGGAAAATATTAACCACTAACATTATTCCTACTTTTGAGTATGTTTGCTGACTATTCTTTAAGTTTGTATCAATTAATGTAATATCTATCTTGACAATTACAGTAGTGGTTTCTATCACAACTCAAAGGCGGGATGGTACTACAGCAGCAGAGAAGGTGTGTATTATAAATTTGAGAATGGAAGATACATACCCTTGGAGATGACAGAGATCTCTCAAGATGATGGTTTTAACGATACGAGAATTTCAAAAGTTGAGACTGAAGATTATGCAATCAATGAAAGTGTCAATACAGAGCCATCCAATGGAGGTTACTATGAAAATTCAATTGGTGGAGGTGATTCAGAAGCCTTGAATTCCTCTGTCAGTACAGTGGAGAATACTTACCCGTTGTGGTATTATGACTATGATTTGTCTGAATATTGGTACTTTGACAAAGAGTCTAAAGCTTACTACAAATATGATCCGGTATTGGGTTTTGGCAAGGTTCCTGAAGGGAAACATGGTGAGTTCAATCTTTCTATTTCTTGTGTGGTGAAGGATAATTCTTTGATAACTCATTCTTCTTGATGTACATTGTATTTACTCTTGCACTAGAATAATAAGTTATAATGGAAAAGAAGATTCAAGCTTCCTAAGGTGATAAAGAGAAAGAGAAAGAGTCTGAGCTGTTGGATATATTATTTCTGTTGTTATGGCCTATGTTGCATAGTAAATAAATTAACTCCATCATGTTTGAAGCTATGTACGTCAAGGAATTTCCTTGGCATTTTCCCTATTTACAAAGACTTTTTCACAATCGAAGTAGATTTCTAGAGGGCATCATTACTGACTATATATTGGAGGACAGTCCTTATGCAACTGACATATTCCTTTGCAAACTGATAAGTTGCAGGCAGGGAGGATGGGGAGAACATTTTCATGACACCAAATTCAAGTTTATTTATTAATTCAGAACATAAAGACACTGGCATAACAAACTTGCCCAATGATAATGCTGATGAGAAACAGTCATCCATAGAAAACTGGTCTGATGCAAGTATTTTAAAGGGTGAACCAACAGGCTTGACTGGTGACAGTGCAGTAAAAGGAAGTACAGGTAATTATGTATACTATTTTCCAATAGAATATGCAGATTTCATGTCTCTATATTTTCTCCAATTCCAAATTCAGTTATTGATGTTCTTTTTAGATCCTCTATGGTTTACAGAAGACAAATACATTGACTTTGATGTGGCAAATTTGAGAGAAGAGTTGTTGGCTGAAGGAGGTGATCCACAACGTCCTTCCGAGTGGTGGGTTTTGTAGCTTCATAGTAAATAGTTCTAATTTATAGGCTGCTGTTGGGTTTGCTTGAGTTTTGAAACTTTCAGTCAGTAAATTTTCACTTGAACACATAAACATGAAAGGTTACTATTCTCATTACATTCATATGCTTTTGTTCATGCATGACAATGTCGAAGTTCAATGCTTGCAGCTGGCTAGTGCTTGGTGTGCCTGCTTAATTCTCTCTGTAAGTTGATGGTCATTTTCTGTATTATTTGTTGTTTCATACAGGATTGAAGAATTCCTTATCAATCTCTATTTGAGGGGTTATTCCAATTTAGAGAATGATGTACAGGAGCCACCAGGAACATCTAACAGTAATGATGCCAATATTGCAAGAACAAATGACAAAACTTCAATGGAGTCTCCTGGTAATTTTCCCTGTAACATCTCAGCATTTAGTGAATCAAATATTGGAGATAGTCTGGACTTTGCATCCAATCTTTCAAATGAAAGAGTTAGTGATTCTTTTCAAGAGGCTTCCACTCAATCCAATGCAGTTAGTTATACATGTGCTAGGGAATGGGATAAGGAAATTGAAGAAGGTGAATGGGTTCCAGAGGATCCATTGGATAGACCCCCCTTCAGCGAGAGAAATAAAAACAGAGACAGTGATTGTCTTTATTCAGTCAAGTCTGAGAGCTGTGATGCAAGCAGAGACAACCGTGTTGGAGAGACTGACCATTTAAATTCAGAATATGAATGTATTTCTGATGAAGAAGGAAACCTGAGGGATGAAGAGAATTGGCGAGCACAATATGGCCAAGTTGTGAGATCCAGGGAACAGGACAACATTTTACTCTCAACACTTGACTTGTGGGAATGGTCACTGGTTCTAGATTGTATGAAAGGAAAGAGAGGAGAATCAGCCAGGTTGATTGGAAGGATAGCACCAAGAAACAAAATATTACACCCTTCTATTCAGGGTGGAGGTAGCCTTCTCAAAACTGCTGCTATCTGTGAGGTGCATTTGGACCTTGTCCGAGTTTCATCAGGTGAGATTTGCTTTTTGTCTATATGTTGCATGAAACTGTATAGGCTTAATTGAAGCACATAGTTTGTTTGTCTCTGCTAGATGAAAGTTGATAACTTGACGTTAAATAATTGTTTCCTTAAGCACAGGGAAGTTTAGACATATATAAGTGAATTCCAAGATCAATTACAGTACTTTTGATTCTTTATTCCATTTGGTCTCCTTTATACCATACATTGTCTGGGCAGTTGCATTTGAAATTCTTCATGTTTGCGCCTTAGGATTACTGGCTTTTCATGCAATCTTTTGGTTCAGGACAAATATACAGACTAAGGTGTCCAAGTGCCAAGTATGTGGCTTCTTTGAGAACATTCAATTCGTCTGACCCCACTCAGGGTTGGGGCTTTCCACAGCTACAGCTCGCTGATTCTGAAAATATTTCAGAAGACTTAATGGGTGATTCTGACTCTGCCAATGCATCCAACTTTTGTGAGGATTTCACATTGTCAAAGCCTTTTGCACCGAACTTTGTTCACATGGATTGTCCTACAAGAAAGGTGATTTTCTTATTCATATAAGCCAATCTTGTCCCACTTAATGAAATGAAGTTTCTTAGTATATTGCTTTTCATTCCATTGATAGTATTGGAGTTTGAACAAGAGTGTGCTAATCTTTCTGTTTATTTTCTATGATATCTAGACAAACTATTGATGTTCTGCTTCTGTTTGTTGCTGCTCTACACATCAATTGTTTTGAAATTGACATGGTAATGGAAAATTTATTGACTAACCTAGAAGGACTCACAAATTGTGATAGTATCGTACAAGGTCTCAAAACATGAAGCTAGCTCAGGTCTCCATGGCTTTAACATGACATTAATATTCATTATGACCAGAAAAGAAAAATGAAAAACGTATAAGAGAGAAGAACCAAACTATGTTTTTTTATTGATAATAAGAGAATGCTGACATATAGAACATAAATGGGGATGCACTTACGTTCCACTAAACTACATACATACATTGGAGTTTGAACAAGAGTATGCTAATCTTTCTGTTTCTTTTCTATGATATCTAGACAAACTATTGATGTTTTACTTCTGTTTGTTGCTGCTTTATACATCAATTGTTTTGAAATTGACATGGCAATGGAAAATTTATTGACTAACCTAGAAGGACTCACAAATTGTGATAGTATCGTACAAGGTCTCAAAACATGAAACTAGCTCAGGTATCCATGGCTTTAACATGGCATTAATATTCATTATGACCAAAAAAGAAAAATGAAAAACGTATAAGAGAGAAGAACCAAACTATGTTTTTTTATTGATAATAAGAGAATGCTTACATATAGAACATAAATGGGGATGCACTTACATTCCACTAAACTACATACATACATACATGCATGCATACATACATACTAGCATACATGCATGCATACATCGCAACAATGCATGCATACATACATACATACATACATACATACATACATCCATTCATGTTGTAGCGTCGTAAATTGTCACCCTTGATGATTTCACACTATGTTCTGCTCCCCCTTAAGTAATTGGACCTAATTGAACACCTAATTTCCTAAATTATGCATTTCATGACCCATTTTATCATTTTTCGACAATTTGCAAGTACAAGACAAATGTATTCATTTAATACTTTGCCCCTGACATCTTAATTCCAAAAAAATAGGTCTGGGACATTGACGCCTAGGGCGTCTATGTCCCCCTATTTTGGCTCCAAATTCAAATATGTCAGAGGTGGCCTTTTATTATTTGAATTTCATGTGTCCATTGTTTGCTATCGGGACTTCATTTGCGAGAAATTATAATAATTTCATATAAATACCTAGTTATTGCATCATTTGAAAACTAAGTGAAAATATCTAGCATTAAGAGCAAGAATTATTGTCAAGAGCATTATCAAGCAAGTCAAGAGCAAAATTTCAGTGATTTGTTGCAGCAATTCAAGATCCAAGCATCATGTCAAAGTGTGTATGAGTTCATTCATGTTTATGTTATTATATTGTTTGTGAAGACTAACCCTTGTAGGTCCTCAAGCTAATCAAGCAAGTGAAATATGCCCCTTAAATTTTTTTCTTGATTTTACATATCAATTACAATTGCAACACGCACCTTTTAAGGTTAGCTCCAAAACCAAAACGATGCGAAAGGTAACTCTAACTAAGAATGTGCCCTAAAACCATTGAAGGAAGAGGGGCGAGCATATGGTCAGAGGATCCCTAGGATCTAAATAACTCATCAATTGAAATTGATTTACAACTGAAAGTAAATGATAAGACTCAACGCCAAGAATGTGCACACAAGATCCCTTTGAAGGCGAGGTGCTAACATATGGCGGAGTAAGTATTACAAAACTGAAAGAACTTAGGCGGTGAACCAACCATAAAGATTTCCACTAAACCACAGTAGGGGGAATTCTACAAACAATTCAACTAATTCATCCGCTGCGGCGGGCATCCACTTAAGAGTGGGGATTCTCCACTTTTTAGTGGGTACAATGAGAGTTACAAGTTTATTCTCCACACTGGCGGTAAACCATCCAGGAGTAATTAATGTTTGCTTAGAAATTACAAGTAAATGTAGCAATAACAAATTGGTTGGATTAGTACTACTAATGCACAACTTTACAATCAAGATACTCTGCAATTTACTAGTATTACAATGATAGAACAATGCCAATATGTGAAGAATGATTCTCTCAAATTACAAAGCTCTCAAAACATTGAAAATGAAGCATAAATTTGATTCTTTTGAAGTCTGATATAAAAAACCAGCAAACCGAAACTGTAAACCAGCAACCTGTGAATCAATGAAATGCACATAACTTTATCAATTTACCTCCAAATTGAGTGAAATCAATTGCAATGAACCTCTGGAGGATAGGCGCCCATGTCATGATGATGAAACAACTTCAAAAAGCAACCATTAATTTACTTGCACAATTCCCAATGCTCCCAACAAGGTATGACCCTTAGCAAGGGTGATTTTGCAAGAATAAAAATAAATACTTTGAAATAAATTCTGATCTTCTATGGGAAGGGGCGCCCATGTGCTAGGAATCCATATCCTCAATACCAGAAGCATATTAAAATCGTACAAAGAACTGTTAATGAAAATCACCTTCAGCTATGAATGAACCAGCAAGCTCAAAAACTGAAAAATACTTCAAATTCTCCAACAATGAAGCTCGATGTGCACTTATGAATGAAGCACACTCTCAATCCACCATCTAGGGAACCATAGTTTCAGGCCCGAAGAATGGAATGGAATTGCTAAGCTTTCCCTTAGCCAGATTCTAGATTTCAAACTAGCAGCATAACTTTACAATATTTTCAAAGATAATCAGGTCTTCAAACAACAACAATATATAAGTTTCAATTGGCAAATGAAACACTTCAAATTCCAAGAGGGACGCCACCTTTAAGCATTTACTTTTTGAAATAATAAAACATTATTCAACTTTCCTTTTAGGCGTCCATTTCCAAATTGCAACAATAAAGTATTTATTTAATCATTAAATGCTCAATATGACCCCTTAATGACCCCTTTTTAAAAACAACATGAAGTTATCACTCCTAGGCGTGGGGTACAATTGAGTAACATAAAATTGACTAAGGGCATGGTCCCATGGAGGGGGGCTTCCTAAAAATCCGGGGCAGAATTTGCTTAAATTTTTAGCAGAATTTTTTAAGCTGGTGGTCCCATGAATATTTTGAAATTTCAAAATTGAAGCAGGCTGGTGGTGGAGTGGTGGTGGGATGGTGGTGGAATGGCATGATGTGACTAAAAAATTAATAAATAAACATCACTTCCCTCCAAAAGTGGCAAGAAGTACATTTAAGCAGGTGGAGCAATTTCTAGCCCCACCCCATTTCCACCAGCTGAAATTTGCAGCCACCTGCTTATTTGGGCTGAGAAAGATTCTATTTAATTCTGTAGCAGTTTTTTTTTTGCCATGAGACCACCTGCTTCCGTGAAAACAGGAGCCCAAGCCCCCCCATGGGACCGCAGGGTAAGTATAAACTTAGTCTATTGAGATAACCAAAGCCAAACTAAAACTGAAGGATAGCAAGATGATTTGAGCTGAATTGCTGATGATGCTTTTGCCAAATTTAGACTTACTATAAATAGCCAATGCCAAAAATAGTAAGTTCGCTTCAAAACCATCAGAAAGCCAAACAGAACAACTGAATTGCAAGGGATTGAATTGCTGCTAAACAGATACTACCAAAAGATAGACTTGCTAAAAATAGTGAACTGTTGTAGATAGTAAGTCTGCACAACAACCTCTGAACGCCAATTGAGCAGTATCTGAAAGAGGAAACCCCAATTTTTTGCCTTAGCTTAGCCTACGGATTTTTGGAAATAGGCTAAATCCAAATGAAGAGCGTAGGGCCAAAATGGGGACATTACAGCAAGCAACATTCAAGCCTTGAGGAGATTTGTATGACTTCAGTCCTTCAAGGAAGCCATTGATGAGTGGTGAGTTGTAGTCCATTGTTGATTCATCATTCATTTCTATCATTTAACCTTATCCCTCAAAAGAATAGGCACCTTATCATTGACATTGCCATTGTGGAAGTGGAAACACTAACACGGGGTTTGACTAAGGCAAGCCCCTATATGGCACAACCCTTCCTCTCTCTTTGAATGTGCAAGTTTAGATTTGAAGAAGATTGGGAGAAGATTATAGGTCAATTACTCATTGTTGCATGCAAACCCTACATCTTGGCAACATACGAAAACTCAATTACAACAATATCTGATAGTGCGACAAGTGGAAACAGAGGGCTCTAATCTGGCTCTCAAGGATTGTGAAAACAGATATGAAATTGCTCAAGTAGGACATAGTCGCCCTAGGTGACTTAGTCCTCAATTTTCAGCTCCAGATTCATATTCCAGGTGCACAATGTCTTGCTCAGTCCATTTTTGTATTCTGATTTCCTTTGTGACTTTCCAGATTTGTTGTTTTTGCATCAAAACAGTCATTTGCATCATTAGGCTAGTTGAATCATTGCATTTCATTCCTAAATTCATTCCAAGTTTGGTCAAGGGCAGGTTAGACTCACCTTTAAGGTTGTAAGTTAGCCTCATATCTTGTCCAAAATTCATTAAACCCCCGCTACCTCAAATCTAAATGAAATATAAAGGAAAAACACCATTGAAATCTTAGGTGAAATTCTAGGGTTTCAATTTTTCTACATTTCATTTTGGTAAACTTGACATGTTAACATTATAAACCTTCTGAAATCTGAAGCAATTCATCCTAGATCTAGGTTTTGCATTGCATTGTTTTAAATTGTTCATTTAGGCATTCATTTTTGCATTATTAAAGGTATAAAAATTCAAAAAATTGCATATCATATTGCATCATAGGTTGCAATAGGGTTTATTTCAATCATTATAGCTCAGATCTACATTCCAATTGCATTTACAAATCTGCATTAGGTCATTTAAATTTGAAATCAAACTTGAAAGTGTTCATTGCATGCATTTAGGTATATTGCATATAGCTCAAAAAATGAAAAAAATTGCATTGTTTTGTTTCAAAAAGGCATTAATATCATCATTTTCAGATTTGGCATATTAGAATTAGTCAATTGTTGCATCTTAGATCTGAAAATTGCATTTACAATTGTCTTTTATTGCTTGAAAATTTTACAAATTGTTGCACACTTGCATTGTGAATTACATAGTCATAAATTGGGAAAATTCTGAAAAACTATTCACTGACACATCTATATACACACAAAAACAGGAACTTCAAACAATATTGTACACAATCAAATTTTGAATGCCTATGTAGAACATAGGCACCTTGGGCGTCCTTGTCCAACTAAATTGAACCCAAATTTACTATGTAGAATCTCGTCTCTGATCTCTACCCAAATATGGCATCAGTTTTTGAATAGCAATCTTGTAATCGTCTATTTTGCTAAAAACATTGCTAGCTTGATCCATAGGGCACATCACAATGTTCACATTGCAAAAATCTTGTGTTGTTATAATTAATTTTCTATTGTCAAATCTTCTTGAGCATTTCAAAGCATTTTTGTTACAGGCATGTGAAAATGAGTTTATTTCTCCTCTTTTGTTATTTTTCATTGATCCCTCTCCCACTATCTCTCCTATGTGTGAGGTTAGCTTGGTGCAAGAGAATTCAATCACTGACAATCATGACAATCAAGTTTGTTCTTCTCCCAATACCTCACCTACTTGTGAAGAAGGTATTTTGGTGTTAGAAGATCTAATCATTGAGCATCATGAGATTCTTGTTTGTTTCTTTCCCAATACCTCTCGTACTTGGGAAGATATTGTTGGACAAAAGGATGAAATCATTGATACATTTCTTTCAAAAGATAGTAAGATGGATTGCATAGACGAAGATGCTAAGGTGACATTAGATCCCCCATCGATAGAAGATTATCAACAAGTAGTTAACTCCGTTGAGGTTATGAATGTACAATTGGCTCCTTTAATTATTGGACCTCCAAAAACTCCTTTAATTATTGGACCTCCCAAAAGTCCTCTAATTATTGGACGTCCTAAATCACCTCTCATTATAGGACCTTCCAAATCCCATGGCCATAGCCTAAACTTTGTGAAACAACTCACTAGTAATCATGTGTTGCAGCAATCGATTTAACAGTTGCTCACACATATACCACTAGAAACAATAAGCAAGCAAAACAAACGCCAACATCCATTCCATTGCCTCAACCGTACCTCCCACCTACACCTAACATTCCGCAATGTAGTGGTAAAGAATATGATCTTGTTGAACAACTTCTTAACACTCCTGCTAAGATCTCATTGTGGGATTTGATTCAAACATCACTTTTTTATCATGACATGCTTCAAAATGCTTTGCAGAAAGTTGTTTTCCCTCCTAGTGTGCAACCAAATGATGTGGCAACTTTGCTTGAGAGTATGAATTCAGCTAGTATGGACATTGTCTTTCGTAAGTGAATTACCCCCTTTGGAAATGCAAAAGCAAAATGATGCCTTGATGATAATGGCTGTTATTAATAGGCGCACCCTTATTTACAATGGTTCAGGGTTTAATGTTTGTAGTGTTAATCTTTTGGACAAAATTGGAGCGGAACAAAACTTTAATTCAACCAGCTACTTTGTCTATCCGTGGTTTTGACCATAGTTGGAAAACTCGTACTCGGCGCGAACTCAGCAGCCCAAAAATATGACTCGAACTCAGGACTTGGCACGGACTTGGGGAAAAACTCGACTAGGACTCGACAAAAAAAAAAAACGTAGTTTTACAAAAAAAAGGAAGAAATTAATGCATTTAGAGAACATTAATTTGATTATCGAATTGTAATGTCCACACTCTCAGAGTGACATCATGGTGGTCTTATTCTAGCCCATCCAGCATTCCCGTGGGTTGGAAGGCATGAAAAGGGAATGAATTTTGGCAATAAGGATCAAATTTTGGTAGAATGTGTTTAGAGAATTAAGAGAGTGTTACCCTTAATCCAGGCAAAGCATAATGCTGATCTTATTTTCCACTTGTAAGTCAAAGCACACAAGGAGGTCAAAGCAAGCAAGGAGGTCTGCTTGCTAGTCAAAGCAAGCAAGAAGGTCCACTTCAAGTCAAAGCAGGCAAGGAGGTCTATTTGCAAGACCAAGCAAACAAGGAGGACAAACAAGCAAGGAGGTGAGTCGACCTCATCAAATCTTATCAGCTTCTAGAAGTTTCCCCGTCCTATGGCAGTTTAGGTGACTTAAGGGAGAAGCTACCAAAAATTAGTATTTTAAGATCAAATCTGATCTCTTCCTTGGGGCGGCTCAAGGAAGCTTCCAAGATAGAATTTTAAAATATTCAAAAGGCAAAAAGGCAATCAAATTTTCTTAGGATGGTTTGGGGGAAACTTAGCCAAGAAGAAATTGAATATTTTAATGGAGCAAATCTGATCCTCTTTGGGACAATTTGGGCTAGTTGCCTTAGCCTTGAAGCAAAGTAAATATTTTAATAAAAGCAAATCTGATTCAACCCTAGGGCAGCCTTGTCGTAAGGTCTTATTTAAAGAAGGCTTGGGTGATGAGAAAAGGATGTTTTTGTGTTATTATCTTGTTGTGACTGATTTAAGAGAGAGATCTCTTGACTGAAAGTAATTTTCAGTCTACTAAAGGTGGTGCTCCCTTGAATCGTATGGCATGGTGATGATCCCATCCCACCAAGTTAGTTGAGTTCAGACAGAGTTCAACACAGAGCTTCAACAGATTGCTTTGGCAAAGTTCCAATTGCAGATTGCGTCCTTATTTTGGTGGCACTTTGATCTCTATTTGCTGATAGAAGGTTTTCAAGAAGTTCTTGTGGCATAGAAGGATATTCTGGGCGATTTCCAACTTCAGACATAACCTGGTTTTTGTTACAGCAGTCCTCAACAGACTTCATTTTCATATCTGAAGAGTTTATGGGCATCTACAAATTCCAATAGGCTACTATAGTCGATTTTTAGTCATCTCCAGCTGGGTGTTTCGCCCCACTTCACATAGCTAGGGTTTGGACTTGTGTTTTGGCACAAGTGGATGTAATTGGTGGTTTGAAGTTCAAATCAGACCCGACTGTTTGTACTTCTTGCCCTCTTAAGTTGTAATCAACTTCAAATCAAATAAGAGAATTGAGCTATCTTTGCTGGGTATGTCCATCTATATATTTATGTGCCCTATTTAATTGCTTAAAGTCTATGTTCAAGTTCATTTCTTTCTATTGTGGTTGGAATTTTTCAATCTGCATATTATAGTAAACCCTAGTTGAAAATCAAAGTTAAGAACAAATCAGAATTTTCAGACTAGCACAGAAAAATTTCTAGTTTGAACCTATAAGGGTTCTTACAGTGGTATTAGAGCCCTGTTCCTGCCAGCCTGGAGGGTTAGGGTTCTCTTATGCAACCACAGGAGATTGGTCCACATAGATATTACGCACGCAGAAGAGTAGAGCAACAAGCAAATTTCGTTGACACACGACAAGACACCATGGGAGATAGAAGAAGTGGCAGTCCTCCAAGACATGATGTCAATAATGAGGAAAGAGAAGCAAGGGATATCATGAGGGGTATTGCAGCAGGGCAACAACATGTAGCTGATGTCTTGCAGCAGCTTACAACAACTATACAACAGGTGAATGCTCCTAGAAGACCAGTTCACGAGTTTGAAGACAATGGTAGTGCTGTTGGAACTCCAAGGGCACAAAGAGCACCTACTTGCACCAGTGATAGACCCATGCAACCTACTTTTTTGAGAAATGAATCAGAAGAGGAGAATGCTGAAGGAAATGAAGATGCACCATTCACAGATAATGTTATGTCACTGCATGATGAATGGGATCTGTTACCTCCACAAGTAAAGGATCATTTGACCTTTGACTGTTACATGAGCCAAAAGAGGGAGCACAGTAGAGCAAGGCCAGATAGAAGGCCAAGGAATCAAAACAAGGATCTAAGACATGCTACAAGTAAACTCACTCTCCCAACATTTGATGGTAAGGGGAAGATAACGGCAAGAGCATGGATTCACAAGCTGGATACCTTTCTGACTCTACGATCTATGGTAGAGGATGAAGCAATCAAATTTGCAACCATGCACTTGGAAGGTATTGCATATGATTGGTGGCATCATGGTTTGGTTACCCAAAACCATGGGTTGATCCATTCCTATGATGAGTTCAGCCGAAGGTTGATAGCACAATTTGACAGGAAGGATGTGGAAGTGTGTTATAGGGAGTTGGCGCAGCCCAAGCAGAGTGGACATGTGGAGACATACATAGAAGAATTCCAGAACATTGCTGTTATGGTTCCCGATATGTCCGAGAGAAGGGTAGTCATGTTGTTTATCGAGGGTCTAAATGATAGGATGAAAAGCATAGTTAAGGCACTCAAGCCTAACACATTACATGATGCTGTTCAACTTGCCTTAGACCTTGAGACGACATCTACTTCCTTGCAGCCCGCTAAGAAGAATTTCAAGAGTTTCAAATCAAATCAGAAATCTTTCAATAAGCCCAAGGTTACACCTTCTTCAACAATCAGCGAGGAGAGGAATGAGCTCAGGAGGAAGAAGCTATGCTTCACTTGCAAGCAATTGTGGGAACCTGGTCATAGATGCCTTGGGAAAGGCAAAGCACATCTTATTGAGGTGATATCTAACGATGATGAGATTCCAAATATAGACTAAGAGAGTGAGGAGGAACATGAGGATCAGCCTCATATAAAACCTAAAGAGAATGAAGTTACTATTGCTTCACTTTCAGGAGTTGCACGATACCATTCCTTTCGTATAAAGGGAGTTTTGAATGGACAACGCATTGTTTGCTTGGTTGACAGTGGAGCCACGCATAACTTCATTGATGAAGGATTGGTGGCTAGGAGAGGTCTTCCTGCAGAGGAGTTTCCAAGATTCCAGGTAATAGTGGCCGATGGGTTTGGCATGAGCTGTACCAGGAAAGTCTCACAACTAAGCATCCAGATGGGAGATTACACATTGACAAATGACTTCTATATGCTTGGTCTAGGTGAGATAGATGTGGTGCTAGGCATCTAGTGGCTTCAATCTCTTGGAAGATATGTTCAGGATTTTCAGAAGATGGAGTTGGAGTTCATAGCGGATGGAAAGAAAATTGTGTTGAAGGCTTTATCAGATGGGAAGCCTAGAGTGATTTCAGTTAGGAGGATGGAGACACTATTTAGGCATGGAGATATGGCATGGGCAGGGGATATTCAGAAGGTTCTGGATAGGCGCAGCATTGCGTTTAGTAACATACCACTTGGGTTACCTCCTGACCGTGGATTTGAGCATGTTATAGAGATGGAGGAGGGCTCTAAGCCCATCATTATAACACCATACAAACATCCCAGGCACTTCAAGGAGGAGAT
>VDFB02056357.1:0-37048 GCA_007258455.2 Sequoia sempervirens
GTGATATGATGCATTGGTATGAGTCACTGATATTGGTCACTGATATAGTTCACTTGATATGGGTCACTTTGATATGGTTCGCAATTGCATGATGTGAGGCATTGATAAATAGAGATATTTTGATTGATCATTTCAGAGTCGAGGTATGTCGGGACCATGTAAAGATCTTGGGGCAAGAGATGCAAGAGGCAGTGATGATTTTTTTTTTTTTTGATGATATGATGTGCATTTATTTCTATATGTTAAGGATTTTGATATGCATTTTAATGATTTGATGACTAACATGATATGCAAGATGATGTTTTTATATTATGATGATGCGTACTGATGATGTCATGTAGGTGAATGACTTATGCATATATGGAAATGTATATATGGAATGTTTGTTTTTGGATTTTTCAATGTAGATAAAGGATGTCAAATGAATGTTGTGTTTATGATATGCATTATGAATTTGCAAAATGAATTGATATGGAAAATGATAGTGAAATGATAAAATGAAATGCAATGATAATGACATGTATGAAAATGATAAGTGATATGAAACGAACTGTATGATATTGAAAATGATAAATGAAATGATATGAAGGAAAATGATATGATAAGATATGATAATTAAAAAAATGATATGATAAGATATGAAATAATGCAAATGTATAAAAGGAACATGAAATGAATATGAAAATGACAAAGTGTTGATGAGATGAAGAT
The DNA here is from genome assembly GCA_007258455.2 of Sequoia sempervirens. Taxonomy (NCBI): domain Eukaryota; kingdom Viridiplantae; phylum Streptophyta; class Pinopsida; order Cupressales; family Cupressaceae; genus Sequoia; species Sequoia sempervirens. Next base: position 712 of record VDFB02056357.1, read on the forward strand.
GATAGAGAATCTAAATGATATGCAAATGAATGATAAATGAGAAATGATAGGGCCCAGCCGAAATGATAATGCAGGTGAAAGGTGATGATGAAACAAATGTTCAAATGTCCTCCACAAGTAGTCCAAAGAGACATAACAACCATTGATGTGATTATTATCCTTTCAAAACTCGGGTGCAAATCCACTATGTAGGTATGTACAAATGATCTAAAATGAAATGCAACTAAATGAAACCGACCATTTTGTTGAGCTTGTTGGTATATTTTTTGGAATCATCATAGAGCACTTTTAAAATGTTGGAAGTATGTACAAGCATCAGAGGGGAAATTAGCACCAATGATGACTTGAGTACAACTTTCATGATTTTTAATATAGCAAGTGAACACAAGCATCTAGGTATAATTGAACCGAGATGACCTGAGCATTTCTTGCATAAACAGACAAAGACTAACCACCATCTGATGCAAATTTGGAACTGTCATCAATGATAAATCATCACATCTCGCGACATATTTGCAACCGATAAATGATTAACCTCCAGACAACAGACAAAGAAAAATCCTCTTTCCTTGCCACTCTAGTGCAGTACATCATCGAGTGTGCTCCAGAGAAATGATATCAAAAAATTAAACAACCATTTTTCAAAAATGAAATACTGTGATTCCAAACATTATTTAGATTAGAGATCATCTAGATATGAGTCATGATAAGGTACGCAACTGAAAGCTACTGCGATATGGATCAATGGTTGGATGTTTTAGTTTAATTTGGTTGTTTTGTTTTGGGTGATTGGCTTCGATGTCATTGTCTTACCGTTTGAAAGTTGATTGCCCCAGTATACACTATGTTTTGCACCCTAGGTATTAGCCACAACTTCTTTGAAATGAATATATACAATAGTTAAACGTGATGCAGATTGCTCCTTCGGAAAATGATGATAGCATGGTGCTGGTGTGGCCCTAAGATGATGAAAAAGATGCATGAAAAGAATGCCGAAAAGTTAAGTGCAGAACATGAAATAATAGATGGGGAGCTACAAATAGCGTATGTTTGCTAGATTTTCACTATTTGTTTTTATTGCATTTTTCTTGTCAATAGATTGCCTGTTGCCAGGTTTTCACCCTATGACTTTTTTTTACTTTCCCCTCGGGATTCCTCCCAGGATTCCTGGGATTCCCCAGGATTTTGGGATTCCACTGGATTCCCTAAGACTTTCCAGTTCCCTGGGATTCCCTGGGACTTTCCCTCTAATTTTGGATTTCTATTTTGTATTTAAGAAAGGTTTGGATTTTGGGGATTTTAAGGATCATTTGGATTCCCTGGATTTTAAGAATGTTTAATTTTGGATTTTTGAAATGTTTTGATTTTTTTTGTATTTTTGAAAATATTTGGAGGTGTCAAAGGATGAAAATTTGAGTAGCCTTTGTGCTAGAAACCAATGACAAGGGGAAAACCAAGGCTAGGTGCAAGGAGATAAAGGGGATTAATGGATGAAAGGGTGGGTGATGGGATAAGGGATAAAAGGCTCATGATATATGGATGTATGGAAAGGATAAGTCATAGTGAATGAAATGGATGTATGCAACATAAGAGAGCAAGGATGTGATCTCCAAAGACTATGTCACATAGGAATAACATGCCCCATTCTAGGTACAAGACTTGGGATTTTTCATGACAAAGCTTATGGCAATAGGATAATGATATGCTTGTTTGGAAGGATGAGGTATATCAAAAGATATCCAAGACATGTTTCAACATTTTGCCCCTATATCTTCATCAAGATCAAAAGGAGAAGGGTGGATGAATGGACTCAATATGCTAGGTATGTATGATGGCTAAAGATGGTAGGTGGGATGGAAATGATATGACATGAATGATAGCTTGGATATATAAGATATTGTGCCCCCAAGTGTAAGTGACATAGAAGGTCAACCTACGCATGATGCCTATTTGCTAGGTTTTCATCATGGTACTTATCCAAGGCACCTGTTTACCAAGTTTTCACCGTTGGATGAAAGGATTTCTCTTTACTTTATTTTTATTTTTATTTTTATTTTATTTTGACTTTTTGACTTTTTGGTTTTGTGGATAGGAGAAGGGGAATATGGATGTGAGGGACGCAAGTGTCTAAACGCATGAAAGATGGTAGTCTCACTAGATATGGATGTCCTTGCATGGACCATGTCAAATGTCATTATGCTCATAGATGTTGGTAAGGGATGACATGAAAGGGAGATGGAGCAAGTAGATGATGGATTATGATGTGGATGATGGATGACAATAATGGATTATGATGCAGATTATGTAGGGAAGATGATATGTATTATATGGGACTTATGGAAAAGATGAATGGGGAGGTTTAGCCAAAAGCATGGACCATAGGAAGATGATGGGGGAGATATGTATGATAGTAGTTGAAGGATGAGGTGATGGAGGTATGTGGGATTGTTGTGAAATGGAAGGGAACCATGACCAATGGTTGCACACATTGTGATAAACGTTGAAGCTTTTGATGTGGATGGGGTGTAGGAAGCAATGGAGATGTTTGCTTAGGAGGTGGGGGATGAAGTGTTTTAGGTACCCACATAGACTTGGTATTTCTATGATTTTTATTTTGCTTGTGGGTTTTAGGAATTTGAGACTTTTGAATGGAATGAGAATGTGGGATGGAAGTGGATGGTTGGGATTTTTGTGATGTGAATGCCTCATTTGAATTGCTTTCTTTTTTCTTAGGTACCCAAACCATTTTACTTTTAGAATTTTCTTTTGGAGGTATGGGCTTATATAGCGTTTTAGATGTATTTTGCTTTGACTCTTTGTATTGATGTCCTAAGGCATGAGAACCCTTAGATTTTGACTTTATGTGGAGAGGTTGATTTTTTCTTTCTTTTGAATCCCATGGGTATGGTGGAATGAGTGGAAGCTTCATGCTTATACAATGTGTGCATTTGTTGATGTAAAGATTAGGAATATTAGGGTATTTATGGATAAATGGATAAAAGGATTGGAAGGTAGGGATATTAGGTGTTGGGAGTAATGGTGGTAAAGTGTATGGAGGGATATTAGGAGTTGGAAGCAATGGTGGTAGATTTGATGGTGGAAGGTGTATGGTCACATGCTTTTGACATTTGTAGGATGATGGAGGTGGAATGGAAACATATGTTTTGGGTGTATGATAAGCTTTACGATAAAAAGTGGACTTAGGATGCATGGAGGAAATACCAACATCTTTAGGTTGTTGTCCTTGGGGTGTATGTCCAAGGCCATAAGAGCATGGAGGGACTTTGACATGGATGGGCTCCAAAATACCTTGTTCATGAAGGTCTAGACTTTTACCTTGGTGTTTCATGTTTTGGAGTGTACAATGGACAATGGGACTAGGTGTAAGTGAAACACTAGACACAAGTTCTACATGAAGTGGTGGAAGATAATGGTTGTTTGAAGGGGAGGGAAACACAAGAATGTGAGGGTAAAACAAATAGGGAGGATGGAGGACTTAAATAATTATAGTGGATGGAGGGACACAATATCTTGATAGTATTGTGTTCATTAGATCCAATGTATTTGTTTGATCTCTATGTGTGTGTGCTTGGGGAGGCATATACCCCATCAAGGGAAGTGATGTTTGTGCATCATGGATGGGTGAGGTGGAAAGCTCTTGACCATGGAATGCATAAAGTTGGCTAAGAGGATCATCATGGTCTTCTTGATCATAAAAGGGGTCTTGATCAAAGATGGAAGATTGATCATGAACAATATTAGGTATGCTATGAATGGAACCATTAGGAGGGTGTTGATCTTTATGTGGATGAGGGGGTAATGTTTCCTCATGTTTAGGATTGTTCTCTTGACATACCTCATGACTTATTTGAATGGAGGTGGAAGGGGATTCTTCATAGAAAGACTTGTCATGTTCTTGATGGTCAAAAGCATAGGAGCATGATAGAGGGTTACTTGGACTTATGAAGGGAGAATCTTGAATTGGTTCAAGGGATTGTGGATGACATTGTTGGCTTGAAGGACTTGGCATGATGTTTGATGACTCTTTTGTATGTTCAAGAGTATGAGTTGGATGACATGGCGACAATTGATTCCTTGCTTGTAGCCCTTGGGTCACATCCTTTGTAGGTGTATGGGTGGAAGGTGTTGGCTTAGGATTTTCATTTTGATTGGATGATGGTATGATAAAGTTAGAGGGTGCATGAACTAGATTGGTGTTCCCCTTGTCGAAGGTGGCATTAAGACTTGAGAAATTTTGGCCTTGTTGTAAGGTAGAAATTAAGTTCACATGTGTTTGTTGTGATGTGGCTTGATAGGTTGATGTGGCATTGACATACGAAGAAGTGGATGGATAAGATTGGTATGAGGTGGAAGGAGAAGCCCCTCGAAGTATGATTTTAGGTTTTGGTTTCATTTCATGATTTGAACTAGAGAAAGAGACTCCTTGAATTATGACTTCAAGTTTAGGTTTTGTGTCATGATTTGGCCTAGAGGGATAGCCTCCTTGCATTATGATTTTGGGATTATGATTAGGATTTGGTTTGTTTATGATTATGACCATTTTGGCAAGTGGTGATGGTGATGATGTGGAATGATTAGATTGGATGACTTGATTGATTAAGATGAAATGGATAGAATGTGGCTAAAAAGAATGATTAGGATGAAAGTGATTGGATATGAATGTGTTGGAAGAAAATGTAAAGTGACTTGCATTTGGATTATTGATTGAAGATGGTTTGATTGGTTTGATTGGATGAAATGGTTTTGATGAAGATGATGATTGATTGGATTGAATGGTTGAATGATTGGATTGAGGTGAGGGATTGAATTGATGAAATTGAAAGAATTAATTGGATGGATTGATTTTATTGCTTGGATTTTTGTTGGATATTTGATTTTTTTTTTGGGAAATTTTGTTGAGTTCCAATCTCTAAGCATGGAAAAAGTATTGAGAATGTTTTTGAAGCAATGATATGAGAAATTCTTAAGTGGCTTTCAGTTGTTGTTCTTCATGTTCCTTTTGGATGATCTCTTTATCTGAATTAATGTAATGAAAGACACAAAAAACATTTTTGAAAACAGTTGTTCTTAAAGCCCTATGTTAACATGAAGTGTTTGATCAAGAAATGTTTTTCATCAAATGTTTTCACAGGTTTTTCACATGAAAGATAGTTCAAACATACTCACTCTTAAGTGCTCAAGTAGGTCATTCTAGTAATCAACAACCCACATCTTAGAATTGCGTCGACTCACACATCCGTGTCACCCCCGAAAGGGCGCCCGTGTTTTTGTCTTTTTCAAGTGCGTACTCAGAGTTACGAAAGTGGATACTGGATCCCCTGAGCAAATAGTCCTTGGTAGTTATATGGTGAGTATCTTGGGGGCAGATTCTTCCCTCCCCTTGCATTGTGATTATCAGAATGTTTGGCAACTAACTCGGCTGGCCACTACACTAGGGTCGTAGTAAGGATTTCCGTTCGGTGCGGCAATAATAAACTCCCTCAAGAGACCTCCCAACCTTTAGAACAAAGGTTTTGGGGATGGTTATCTTGCACACTACCGGCAAAAGAGGGTTTCTCCAAATTCGCTTTAAATTTTATGGTGGGGCAGAATAGCCTGGCTTTGGCTTGAACCCACTTGAGTCGTTCCTCTTGGGTGATTACTTTTTCTCACAAGAGCAGGCTCTCTAAAAGGTTTTATCAAAGCTTAAAAATGCATAAAATAGAATAGATGAGTTTGGAATTTTGATCACCCAGTTAAGGGGAGAGCATAGGCCTATCACCATTTAAATCAAAGCAAGCAAGAGTTCATTTTTAAGCCCAAATAAACAGTTTTCTATGCTAAGTGAAGATATTGCTTCACAAAAACATGGAGTTCTTTTTAGTCCCAAAATAAAAGTAAAGTGACTATCCTAGGATTGGTTGATTTTGAATTATGTGACTACCCTAGGATTGCTTCATTCTTTTAAAATTATTACTGTCCATGGTCACGTCGGATTCAGTCAAATTAAATTACAAATTACAATTTACAGCCTTTTTCAAAAGTGCGCTATAACAGACATTAGAGGCGCTATAGGAATCTTCAAAGGCGCTGTAGGAATCTTCAAGGGCACTGATTGATCCCAATGCTTTTCCAGCTCCGTATGATTCACCGTAACAGTAGCTTCTCGAAACCGTCTTATCCTCCTCTAACTTCAGCGTTTTTGTTACTTCGAATGGCTCTCAGATCAGCAGGTAGAGCTCAACAAAATGACAACATGAAGATCGAGATAAAAATAAGAATGCAAAATATGCAAAATGCAAGAAAGCTATGCTAAAATGAAAAATATTGCTGTGATATTAAAGCTACTATTGCATGCAAATGTTGGTGAAAATATGGCTATGTAAATGGGTATATGAAGTGTGCGAATATGAACGAGTATGCATATTGTATGTGGATGATTAACCAAGGCTTGGATTAGCACGGGCTTTTATAGAGTTTTCAAACGAGTTTGATTGGATGAATCGATCGACGGTCCGAATTAAGCTTGTTTCGAACGGACGGCGGGAGATTTTCGAAAGTGGAAGAGGAGAATGGAAGGTTTCCCTTTTCTTCATTGAGTTTCGAAGGGAAATTTCCATTTCGAAGAGCGAGCTAGAATTTGGAAAGGTGAGCCAAAAATGAGTTAGAATTAAATAAATTAAAATTTATTTAATTTAGGAGTGAAGATAGAAATGGAAACCCACATAATTAAATAATTCATATTTAATTATGTTTAAGAATGAAATTAGGGTGAGATAGAAAATATTAAATTAAAATATTTAATATTTAATCGGGGAAAAAGAATATTCCATTATTTAATATTTAGAACAAAGGCTTTGGGGATGGTTATCTTGCACACTACCGGAAAAAGAGGGTTTCCCCAAATTTTCTTTAAATTTTATAGTGGGGCGGAATAGCCTGGCTTTGGCTTGAACCCACTTGAGTCGTTCCTCTTGGGTGATTACTTTTTCCCACAAGAGCAGGCTCTCTAAAAGGTTTTATCAAAGCTTAAAAATGCATAAAATAGAATAGATGAGTTTGACATTTTGATCACCCAGTTAAGGGGAGAGTATAGGCCTATCACCGTTTAAATCAAAGCAAGCAAGAGTTCATTTTTAAGCCCAAATAAATAGTTTTCTATGCTAGGTGAAGATATTGCTTCACAAAAACATGGAGTTCTTTTTAGTCCCAAAATAAAAGTGAAGTGACTATCCTAGGATTGGTTGATTTTGAATTATGTGACTACCCTAGGATTGCTTCATTCTTTTAAAGTTATTACTGTCCGCGGTCGCGTCAGATTCAGTCAAATTAAATTACAAATTACAATTTGCAGCCTTTTTCAAAAGTGCGCTATAATAGACATCAGAGGCGCTGTAGGAATCTTCAAGGGCGCTGATTGATCCCAATGCTTTTCCAGCTCCGTATGATTCACCTACAAGATAAAAAAAAAATGATATTGTAATGCAGCCAAAAAAACTAAATAAACTCATCAAAAAAATTTGCAATTTTAGAGACATGTTTTTGGCATAGCCGAATTAGATTTCAGTATTTGATGATTTTATTGATCTGAAAAATGAAAACTCAAAAAAAAGATCCATGTTAATTTTCTAAGAGCTTTCTAGAAATGTAAAGAAGTTAGACAAATTCTCTGTTTTGCTCTCAGAAACGCGGATTTATGGAAACCATATAGAAAATGAAGATCAGATTTTTTCGCATTGTATTTGACCTCTAAATTAAATCTGTAAAACATAGACCCCCATTAAAATTTAAAGAGCTTTCCGAAAATATAATTTTTTTTGAAAAATTCACTGATTTGCATCAAGAAGACCAATTTTATGAAAAAATATAAAATTATGATAACTTCTACAAAAATGATGATACACCCTCAATTTTTTTACTGTAGCCTCTTGAGATGATGTAAAAGACTTTGTAAAAATATTGTAGAAAAATTCGCATCTGTGTAGAAGATATGAAGAAAGTGGTAAAACTTGCGGTTTTGTTCAAAACTAATATCGACTACATCAAAAAGATCAATAAAACCGGTGAATAACCGCTTCTCAAATAGAATATGCAAACTCGTAACAACTACTAAAACTATCTTATCTTCTCTAATCCTCAGCGATTTTTGTTGCTTCAATGGTCTCCTCGACGTACAGGAGCCATCAAATGACAACATGAAGAACGAGATAAAAATAAGAATGCATAATATGCAAAATGCAAGAAAGCTATGCTAAAATGAAAAATATTGCTGTGATATTAAAGCTACTATTGTATGCAAATGCTGGTGAAAATATGGCTATCGAAAAGTTAAAAAGGAAACAAAATATGCAAAACCATAACAACGCTTCAAAACCGGCCTGACCTCTAACTTCAGCGTTTTTGTTGCTTCGAATGGCTCTCAGATCAGCAGGTAGAGCTCAACAAAATGACAACATGAAGAACGAGATAAAAATAAGAATGCATAATATGCAAAATGCAAGAAAGCTATGCTAAAATGAAAAATATTGCTGTGATATTAAAGCTACTATTGTATGCAAATGCTGGTGAAAATATGGCTATGTAAATGGGTATATGAAGTGTGTGAATATGAACGAGTATGCATATTGTATGTGGATGATTAACCAAGGCTTGGATTAGCATGGGCTTTTATAGAGTTTTTGAATGAGTTTGATTGGATGAATCGATCGACAGTCTGGATTAAGCTTGTTTCGAATGGACGGCGGGAGATTTTTGAAAGTGGAAGAGGAGAATGGAAGGTTTCCCATTTCTTTGAATTTCGTCATTGAGTTTCGAAGGGAAACTTCAATTCCGAAGGATGAGATGCAAATTTGGAAGGGTGAGTTAGCATGAGTTAGAAATTTCGGAAGTGGATATGAAAATGGAAACCCACATAATTAAATAAATTATTTTAATTATGTTTTAAAATGAAAATAGGGTGAGGTGGAAAATATTAAATTAAAATATTTAATATTTAATCGGGGAAAAAGAATATTCCATTATTCAAATATTCAAAATATTTGAACTTTAGGATAGACTGATAATTAAATGTAAATAAATTATAAAAAATTATTTAATTTAATCAAGCGAAAGGTAAAAGATGAGATGAAGAAGATATTCTATTATTTAAATATTTAAAATATTTAAAATCTAGAATAGGATGATAATTAAATATAAATAAATCATGCACCATTTAATTTAATCAGTTTTAAAAAGATGCAGGAAACGTTAGTAATATTCTAATTCGTGCTGCAGAAGAATTCAGAAAAATGAATCCATATAAACAAATAATTAAATCTCTATTTATATGTAGATTTATTTTAGGGAATTAATTAAATAAACTATATTTAATTAATAATTAATCATGACCATTTTGTATATATACCATGATTATCTATGATTACATTCCTTTTTCCAATAATGTTTTTCCAAGTAGGAGAGGTAGGGGAAGATAAACAAATAGGATTATAATGGCTCTCAATGATGGGTTCCTCTAACACCAAAATATCTTCTTCACAAATAGGAGAGATATTGGGAGAAGAACAAACTTGATTGTCATGATTGTCCAAGATTTTATTCTCTTTCACTAAGTTAGCTTCACACACAGGAGAGGGATCAAACAAGAAAAGAGGGGAAAATAATTCATATCCATATTCTTGTAACAACAATTTCTTAGAGTATTCAACAAAATTTGAAAATAGAAGATAAAGTATGATAACAAGACATTTTTACAATGAGAACATGATGTAATAATTGTTCTATAGATCTAAAACTATCCATAATTGAAACATGCAATTTTTTCCCAATTCGTTTCAAGATTTAAGAAAAAAGAAAACTATCTTTAGTGTAAAAAACAAACAATTTCATAAATTCAATTCTCATATTTCATAACAAAAATAGAAAGCAAAGATAGAGGTAAAAAGGCTCCCAAAAGTCTGGTAGGACACCTATACAAGGATAGGTTTTCCCAAGGGAAAATGTGTCCTTGTTCAGGGTTATGAAAAATAGAAGATGTTAATTATAAGTTACTGTTGGTTTTTTCTATTTCCAAAAAGAACTATGGAGGACAATCCGGACATCGAAGTTTGATCTCATCAACAGGAATCAATAACGCGATTTTGAACCAACCTGATCCCCGAATCGAACCTGATGTAAACTACAATGCAGAGTGTAAGCGTAATATTTTTGAATTTTTATGAATTTAAATGATGCAAAATGCACTTTTAAAACCCTAAATGAAATGCAAACTAATGCAATTTTGAAAACCCTAAATGAGATGCAATGCAAACTAATGCAAATCCTAGATCTAGGGTTTGAAGGATCTCCAAATCAGAAAGTTTATAGTGTAAGAATTTTGTAGGTTCACTCCTCAAATGAAACATAGTAGAAAGATGTAAGTGAGGGGTGATCAATGGGTACGTGACTAAGACTCGGTGACTTTTCCGTATCACTTTCATTAGAGAAAAAGATCCCAAGGTATGATTGACTTTCAACCTATCGGAAGATTTGCTATTTCCTATGACAGAAAAGTTTAAAAATATGATCTGAAATGCACTTTTAGAGGATGAAAATAAAATGCCTAATGAACTCAATTACGTGAAGTAAAACTTGAAATGCAAAGTTAAATGGTAGTAAAAATATAAACATGAGTTTTTAGGAAGATATTGGAAGTGCGGTGTTGCGAAAATGTTTCTAATATATTTCCTAGTTACACCGATAGGTGTAATATACAATGGAAGCAAGGGGAGGAGTGAGATGCATGTAACACTTTTGAGTTAATTTTATAGGAAAACTGAACTGAAATAACAACATACATTAGATAAATGATACATTGTAAATGAGTAATCGCGACTATTAGGGATCTGAATGGATATTTTGTTGGCTTATCTTGCCCAAAAAAGTAACCCTATTTTATGAGGGTTTTTTTCTACGATTGTAGATCACGATTTTTTATGGGAGTCTGATAGCAGTCATGTTGTCTTTGGATCTCTGGTGGTGATACTCCTATGAGAAGCTTGTGTTGCAAGTATATTGTAATCTTTGTGATTTTTGAATAATATATTGGATGACTTTTGGAGTGTGGGGTTTTTCTCCTAGAAAGGTTTTCCCCACGTAAATCATTGTGTTGTGATATGCATGATATTTATGTTTATTTATGTTTAAACACTAATAGAAAAAAAAACAATAAATGACTAAAAAACTACTAAAAATTGGTCACGTGACCATTAGCTTAGTCACATGACCATTAGTAGTTTATTGCCAGTCATTTATAATGCAATCAAATTCATGACTAAACCATTTTAGTCTTTTATTCATTTTTTTGATTGATCAATTTGGTAGTATATTTAGTCATTAATTTAGTCATGATAGTTGTTTATTTATTTATGGTAGTCATTTATTTAGTCATGGTAGTCATTTATTTAGTCATTGTAGTCATTTATTTTAGTCATGGTAGTCATTTATTTAGTCATTGTAGTCATTTATTTAGTCATGGTAGTCATTTATTTTAGGAATGGTGGTCATTTATTTAGTCATGGTTTAGTCATTTATTTGGGTGAATCAATGATTCAAGTTACAAACCAAATATAACTTAATTAATCCTCACAAATTTATGTATATAAACTTAAATTATCATAGATATTCAAATGTTGAGAGAAGCACCATGAAATGAAGACTAAAATGCTTGAACAAATATGAAAATTTACTTCATTAAGCCTCACTGGAAAATAAAAACCTCACAGGTTACAATATCATTGGAAAGTCAAAACATATAAATGATGTGCCTCACTAGCAACTTGTGTCATGACCAATCATTCTATCAATTTAGTTAGGTATGGAGAGCTCCTCGAGTGGTGGAGATGGTGGTGGTGAATATTCAAATTTTGAAAAGGCAGGATTTCTTGATGATGTTGTAGGAGTTAATGGCGAACAATTTGTTGATGGGAGGGTGATGTTAGGTGGGTCATTTATTGCAAGTAAGTATAGTGGGTCCCCTTTAGTGGCTATTGATTTTTTTGGTGGGAAAGGGGCTTCAAATATTGTGTGTCCAATGCACTCCTCGCTATCCTTCTCTGAAAAGGAGAATCCCAGGACTGAAAAGTCTGGGCCTAGTTTGTCATCTATTGTTTGTGATGGGACTCCTAATGTTGTGGGTCTTGGGATTGATAAGACTAAGAATGATTTATTTTTGAGCTCTTCTCTTAAGTGGAAAAATCTGTTTGGGGCTAAGCCTAAACGTAAAAGTACTTCTCCTCCTTTGTCATTTGTTGCTAATGCAAAGATTGGAGAATACTCTATTTCTATCCTGGACTGTATTGTTGACAAAAGCATGTCAAATATGGATATGGAAAGTTTGGTAAATTGTTTGGTCCCCGACCTCATATTGAGTTGTTGTGCAAGTTTTCTTTAAATCCTTAAAAACCTAAGGGATGGATTTATGTGGATGTTATGGCTAAAGGTTTCTTTTCGTTTACTTTCAACTATGAAGATGATTTGGTAATGGCGTTGACAGGTGGCCCATGGTTTATTAGAAAGTCCTCTTTGATGCTTAAAAGGTGGGAACTAGGTTTCAACCTGAACTTGTGCTCATTTTCGGCTGTTCTAGTCTGGGTTCAACTTCCTAGTCTCCCAATGGAATTTAGGGATGAGGAAGTGTTTAAAGGGATAACAAGCATTTTTGTCTATTTGTTTCCGATTGACCAAATGATGACCTCTAGGAAGCAATTTGTTTATCCTAGCTTTGCGTGAATTTGGAGCAATCAACTAACTTGCCTATTGTGATAAAGATTAACTCTAAGTTTGGGGTTTGGGGGCAAGTGATTGAATTCAAGTCAAATCCCTTTGCTTGCTTCCATTGTAAAAATGTTGGCCACTAGGAAAAAAAAATTCCTCTCAAAGTGTTGAAGCAGATGACTAAATAATGGAGAGAGAAGGAGAAATCTCCTGAACAAGATGTGGAGCCTTTGGAAAAATGGGAGTTAGCCTTTTGTGTGAATGTGGAGGTTAAACCTATGAAAATGGGCCTGGTAGTGGCTGACAAGGTTGATATTCTTGAAGGCTAGCTGGACTTAGGAGAGTTGAATCAATTTTGTTACAGGGAGATGAGGATAAGTTCTCCCTTATTCGTGATTTTGTGGAAACTATGGACGTAGTGAGGACTGAGGTTATGGAGGATGATAAGGCCTTTTTGAATGATGGGTTAAGGTCCCCTCTCTCGAGGGTGATTCAAGTGTAAGATGATGGTTCAAAATTTGAGGGATTGGAGGTTTTGCCTAAAGCTAAGGACATTGGGAGCTTGAGGATCTGGAAATTCCTCCTTTCATTTTGATTTGTGGGTCGAATAGAAAAAAACACTCCCTTGCTGGGAGTAGTGACAAGGAATAGGCAAAGGTCAAATTCTGGGTTTGAGTCGCATGGTAGAGGCTACCCTCCTACTAACATTTCTAGGGAGGAGAGTCGAATGGATATTGTTGATGGTATGCAGAGAACTCTGTTGGATATGTTCTCTAAGAGCATATCCAATAAGCTCTTATGAAGATCATTTCCTAGAATATGTGGGGGTTAAATCACCTTCACAAGCATGATCTTCTTGCTAATCTAGTAAGAGATCATCACCCTGATATTGTGTTAATTCAAGAAACTAAAATAGGTTTAAATAAACTATCTAGGTTGAACAATAAGCTTTTTAAGGATTGTGGGATATATTTTTCTGATGCAGTGGGTGCTTCAGGGGGTTGAGGTATTCAATGATTATAATCATTTGTCTATTTCCTTTAACCATTTGCATGATAAGTTCTCTTGGACTCTACCTAACATATATGCTCTAAATTGTAAGAGTGCTAGAAAAAAGGCTATGGGAGAATCTTGGCTCCTTAAAGAGCTGCACCATGTTGATAATTGGCTAGTTATGGGGGATTTTAATACTCTTCTGCATGATGCTGACAAGTTGGGGTGGTTCGTAGATGGTGGATGATAGTAGATATGATCTTATGAATCTTATTAATGATATTTGTTTTCTTGATTTGGAACTGAAAGGTGCTTCTTTCACATGGTCGAATCAGAGAGTCAGAAATGCCGTTATCCAAGTCATGCTTGACCGTGCTCTTATAACCCTTGAGTGGTTGGTTCATTATTCTTGTTTGCTTTCTACTTTAACTAGATTGGGATCAGATCACTTTTCCCCTAGCTTTGTCGGTGGATCTGCTGGGTGGTAAGAAAAAAAATTCATTTAGATTTGAGAAAATGTGGACTTGTCATCCAGACTTGGGTAACCTAGTTAATGACTAGTGCAATATTCATGTGGATGGTTCAACTATGTTTAGAGTTGCTAAAAAGCTTGCTAATGTTAAGGATAATGTTAGAAATGGAACACTTCCTTTGGTCATAGTTTTTTGGAGAAAGAGGGTTTTTCTAAGGAGCTTCAAGTTGTGCAACAATCAATCCAATTATCTAGGTATGGCCATGCCTTGATTCTAAAAGAAAATATCTTGCTTTCCAGATTGCATAATATTGTTGTGAAGGATGAGGAATTTTGGAAGCAGTGGTCGAGGATTATGTGGCTGAAAAATGAGGATAGGAATACTAATTTTTTTCACCTCTCTATTCTTAAACATAGGGTTTCTAATTGTATTAAATTGATCAATTTCAATAATCAAGTTTTGGAAAAGGATGTTGATTTGCAGTTTGTTTCTTCCTCCTACTTCTCTCAGCTACTTTCAGTGGAGGGGGAGCTTGATTTGGCTTGTTAAGAGGATATTCTCAGGGATATCCCTCAGATCTTAGATGATGATATTAATAGATAGTTTGTTTGTATTCCTTTAGTGGATGAAATTCAATTTGTTGTTTTCTCTTTTGAAGGTAATAAGGCGTTGGGCCCAGATGGCTTTCCTATGTTCTTTTTTTAGTCTATCTGGGAAATTATTGCTAAGGATGTTGTTGCGGCTGCTAAGGATTTTTTTATATACGACTCTCTTCTGAAGGAATTGAACTCTTCTTTTATTGTTTTGGTTCCTAAGAAGCCTAGTGCTTCTTCTTTTGAGGAGTTTTGTCCCATCAACTTATGTAACTCAATTTATAATATCTTCTCCAAGGTTCTGGTGGTTAGATTGCAAAGAATTTTTCCTCTTGTTATTTCGCCTCAACAAAATGGTTTTGTGGTTGGTAGGAAAATTTTGGATTCTATTCTCTTTGTTCATGAGAATATTCACACTCTTACTATTAATAAGCATGCTAGTTTTATTTTAAAGCTTGACTTACTTAAAGCTTATGATAGAGTTGACTAGGGATTTCTTTCTCAAATATTAGCTTCTTTTGGTTTTGGGGAGAAAGTGGTGGCACTTGTGCTTCAACTTATCTCTACCCCTTGGTTCTTTGTCCTCATCAATGGGTCCCCTTCCCCTCTCTTTGACTGCTCTAGGGGTCTAAGGCAAGGGGATCCTATATCTCCTTTTATGCTCATTATCATGGTGGAATCCTTGGGTCATCTCATCTAGAGATTTATTAATACTGGGGTTATGTTTGGATTAGCCCCCTCTTCCACTAACCTTATTTTCTCCCATCAACAGTTTGTGGATGATTCTCTTATGCTTGGACATTCGTCCATTAAGGAGGCTAAGGCTTCCAAGACTATTCTTACAAAAGTACAAGGCTACTTCGGGGCATAAGGTTAGCTTACCTAAGAGTGTTATTTTCTTCTTTAACACTCCGATCCAAAGATAGACTAAAATTTCAAGAATTTTGCAATGCCAGATCGATGAACTTCCTACTTCTTATTTGGGTCTTCCCTTTTTCTCTAAGGTTCATGATTCTTTCTGGTAGGGCATGATTGATAAATTCAATTTTAAATTGGCTGGTTGGAATGGTGCATTGTTGAGCCAAGCCGAGAAAGTTCAGCTGATTAAATCTACTTTTCAAAATCTTCTTGTTTATGCTCTTAGTATTTTCTATATGCTTAGGAAATTTTTGGATACTTTGGAAGGAATTTAGAAAAAATCCCTTTGGTCTGGTGTTGAGGATAAGAGAAGAATTAATTTGGTTGCTTGGGATGATGTCTAGGATTGGAATCCATAAAATTAGAGTGTTTAATATTGCCCTTCTTGGAAGATAGTTGTGGAACCTTATGTTGGCTAAGAGTGAATGGGAAAAAATTTCTTGGAGCAAATACTTACATGGTATTGATGGTATAAGGGGGTTCTTATCTCAAGACTTTATTCCCCTGTCTGGTTCTGCTCTTTGGAATTGTATGGTAAAGGCTCGTAGGCTTGTGGCCAAGGGTCTCTTTTGGAAAATGGGAGATGGTAGAAATATTTTGTTTTGGGATGATAGCTAGTTTGGCAATAGGCCTCTCAAAGATGACCCTTGGGTCAACCTTCATGACTCATGTGGTAGCTGGTGATTTGTTGTTTAATATATTGAGGAGATGCTAAAGTTGAAGGCACAAGACAACCTTAGGATTGAGGTTCTTAGTATATATATTTGCCCTACATTCTTCTTTCCTCTCTCTATAAATTTTGGAAAGCCTCTCTGAATGGCACTCTCTCAAATAATGATTGAATTTTGCATTTTACCTAACCTTTTGTTATTGGTATTCCTGTCTTTTAATTTAATGGGTCCTCTAGATTTGATTCCTGGAAGTAATTGATTTGCCTGTATTCTTTTTTCTGTGAATAAAACATGAACTACACTCATGAACTTATCAAAAGAGGCTTTGTGGATGTCATAGGAAGCCATGTGAAGAGGAAGGAAAACTGTCATGCTGATTAGTTGTAGATAGCAAAAATAGGAATGGTGGGAGCCCCAAAGCTTCTTTGGAATCTGCCAGTTTTGCCCCACAGAGCTAGGGTCTGAATGAAGGTACCCACGCCTAATCTTTGCTCTTTTGATTTTGTGTCTTTCTCTTCCCTCAATTTCAGTGCCTGGCCTGAGTGCAACAATAGACTCACACTCCTCACCCTCTATCTCTCAGGGATGTACATGCATACATAGTAAAATTTTCTTTAGATTATTTTTCGGCCAATGGGTCAAAGATTGAATCTTGTCTCTATGATATTACTTCTTATTGGTGAATAAAGTTGCGGAAGTTTCCCTATGATATTTACCCCAAGGACTGTAAAGGAAAACTTCTGGTGAGAAGATGTTGTTTAAAAGCCCTTTGGAATGGCCAGCAGTTAATTCTATGGAGCTGCTGGAAAAGGAAACTAAAGACTATGTTTGGGAGTGATGAAAATTCTTAAACGGTACTACCTTTGCATGCCTCAGAACCAAAGTTCACTATTCTAATTAGTTGTATCCTATCATGGTCTTGTCGGCACAAATCAAAGGCTATAAGACAGTTTGGCTGGAGGGTAATTCTTTGAATATCATTAATACTTTGAAAAATTGTGCTCCCCCTTCTTGGACTATTGAGTCTTTGATAAGGGACTCCATTGATATTCTGAAATATTTTGATGAATATTACATCTCTCACATTTTGAGAGAGGGTAATGGACTAGCAGACATCTTCGCTAATATTGGAGTTAGAGAGGTTAGGTTTTGGAAGCTGGTCTGAATCTCCCATAGAGTGAAATATTGCAGTCCACAACAGATTTCACTTGACTCTACCAGTCTTCGGTATGGTGGCCATGCGCTTAGCTGTCTTTCTTCATGTGGCCGAATATTATGCGAAAGGATGGTAAGCCAAATTTGAATCAAGCTAATGATACGGGGGTTGGTAGCTATAGGGAACATAACTCAATGCTCTTAATTCTCGTCTACCTCATTTCAGCTCTCACATGGATTCTGAGTGCTCCTAGCACTGTCTTCCATAGTTTTACTTTCACTGAGTTTAGAGTTCTCAAGTCGTTACTTTCTACTAACTCTGTCGATATGGGTAGAGATAGAAATTGGGTGAAACCCTTCTAGTGTGAAGCTGTCAAGAAGGAGGTTTGGTAGGTGTTGGAGAAAGGAGGGTTAACTCCTTACCTTGAGAAATTACATGGCAATAATCCTTAGGTTACGATGTTATTTGTTAAAGGATAGAATGATAGGGTGTTGAAGTTGAGCAGAACGAAGTTTGATCTCAATGAAGAATTTATAGCTAATGTTATTGGTCTGGCCATGGATGGTATGAAAGTTTTTAGAGATAAAAAGGAGTCGCAAACCTCTATTCAAATCTTCTTCAAGGGGGATGAAGCTAATGATTTGAGGACTGCGAGGAGTGGAGGCTACCAGAGAATCTCTCTTAAGGTGTTATGGGGAGATGTTGCATAAAAGCTATTGTGTATTATTACCTTGGAAGGATGCTTCTTAATGGTAAATGCATACCACTTCATCTTGCTCAATCATTTATGTCATAAGAAAAGGATTTCATTTCCTTATTATCTCTTGATGTCTCTAGATTTGGGTCTCAAGGATCATAAGAAAATCCCTAAAAATCTTATTTTGCATGTGGGGTTAATCCTTCTTATTTCTGATTATGCGAAGTCCTTTGAGGTGGCTAAATCAATTGCTACCCCGAAGGGTAAATAGTCTAAGCCAGTGGAGGAGCATGAGATTTCCTCTAAAGAGGAATCGACCAACAAAAAAGTGAAGAAAAGGAAACTTATTTCAGAAAAAGAGTCAGATTTGGAGGAGCATGTGGACGTTGTCCCATATTCACTTGCTCCTTTGGAGGTGGGTCCTCAATCCCCTACTGTGGAAAAGATTAAAAAAGGGGAGCCATGTGCTAGCGAGGGATATGTGACTTGTAGTGATGAGGTGGCTGCTAATTTTTCAAGTAGGGGTGTGAAGGAGAAGAATGATTTGTATGGCAAGGCTTCATCGCCACCCCCTATAACAAAGCAGAAGGAGCCAAAGGAGGGTAGTAGGAAGAAATGGGTTCTAAGGACTGCAAGTCAATTATTGGAGAGGGGATTTCCTCTCACTATAGCGGGAGGTCTGGATGATGATGATTCTCCAAGTGTTAAGTCATACTTGCAACATAAAGGTAAGACTGGGGTTGTTGGTGGTTTGATTGTTGTGGATACCTAGGATGTAGAATTGGAGAGGCTAAAGAAAAGAAAGGTTGTGGCAAAAGAGATTGTGAGTTCCATCCACAAAATCAATACTCTAGTTGTTACTGGGAAAGGTAAGGAACTCTCTACTATCCAAGATAAGGTTAGCTCCTCTAAGGAGGAAGATGCTTTAGGGAAGGGGTTTTTAATATTGATAGAGAAGAAATGTCTAATGTGTTGGGAACAGCTCATGAGGGTTCCATTATTTTGTTCAAATTATTTAAATGGTTTTTTCATGAACTCAATAAAAGTAATGTCAAAGCTAGGGGTGTGGTGAGTAAGGTTGAGGAGTGCTCTATCCAAAACCAGATAGATGAATTGTTTGATTCCTTAAAAAATGTGGCAGGTCTACACTGTGGTAGAGGAAATTCTTAAGATGAAACTGAATCTAGAAGGTAGAATCCTCACCCTTGAGGATCAAATGGATAAAATTTGGGCTACTATGATGATGGGTGGTGAGGTGTCTAAATATATTGTTAAATTTTATTATGTTGGTGTGACTTCTCTTGTGGTTAGTGCCAAGAAGTGTAAATAAATTTTTCAAGTTGAAGAGATCAGTGTTGTTGGTAAGCTGATGGAGGAGGAGGGTGTTGCTGAGAAGGGTAATGTTTTGATTATTGAGGTGATTACAGATGGACCTGGTGCTAGAACTAGAAAGAAAACTAAAGCTTAGGTTGGGGCTTCTAGTAAAGAAATGTTTGATATTTTGGATGATGCTCAAAAGGCTACAGCGAGCGATGTGGAGGCAGTGGATATTCTAAAAAATATGTAGTGATGTTAGTCGGGGTCCTCCTTTTTGGCTAACTTTTTGTTGTTGGTTCACTTTTGATGGGATAATTTATGCTTAGTGTTGTTTTCTTTAGTATCAGCTGCTTTCTTTTGTAAAGGGTTCCAAGCCCCTTAAAAACCCATATTTTACCTCTAATAAAAGACTTGTCTCATGACCGTTTTACAACATTTATTGAAGAATTCAAAAAAACATAAAAAAAGAGTTGATGAGCTATTGGAATCCTTGTCATAGACTCAAGTATTTGTTTCAATTTTGAGACCCTTGTTGAAGGACCAATCCCCACTAGGGGATAATCCCATACTTGGTTTCTACAAATATATGACCACCTTCTATAGGTAAATGCTCTAGAAGAATCTTCAAGAGAAATCATAAAAAAAAGTCAAAATTTCATTTTCTAAGCTCTAATTCCATGAAAAAGTTGAAGCACATGGAAGCCAATATGAAAAACAGTTCAAATTTCATGGGGTTTACATCAATCTCTTTGGGCTATATTAGTTAGGTTTTACCATTAAGCATAGGGAACTTCAAAAATCTGGTAGGAAATATAATGAAAATTAGTAGACTAAAGATTGATGAAGTTACAAATCTACTGGATACTAAATGGGTGATATTCAAAACATACATTTATAATGTCAAGTGTTGAAATGCCACAAAATCATTAAGGTTAAACCATACAATTCTTAGATCAAAGGCTTCATTCTTACATTCGTCCTCCATTCGACTCCTCCAAACTCTTCCTCGTTGGTATTCACCTTTCACTTCTCCAATTTGGCGAGCTTCAACCTAAAAAAATAAGGTTTCGATCACACACAATAAACCACCATAAATAATTCATTGGCAAACATGACCTTGTGTAAAAAAAAAATGGCTGGAAAGACATATTTGAATGGAATCAATTTGGTCTCGCAGCTGATCAAAAGTTGTAGAGTAGTAGTGTAATTGTGGTTCACATTATGTGCAATATGAAGGAGTTTTAAGTTGTCCATAGAGAAAATATACATTAGAATTTTATAAGCAAGATATCTATGGTAGCATGAATTTTTATTTCAAAAATAAAGCTTAATTGTAACCCTTGGGGACAGTACAATGAAACATGATTTTGAGACATGAAAAAGTAATAGTGTTAGAGTAGAAAAATTGCTTCCAAGATAGATAAATACTAATGGCTATTGGCAGAAGAATCATAGTCAACCAAACAGGAAAAAAATTTAGTTACACAAATCTCAAGGCCACCACAAATCAGTTTTCCACTGAGATCGACAGAGGGGGATTAAGTTATGTATACCAAGGAACTCTAAAAGACCCTCCCAATATAACAAAAATGAGCAGGGCATTGAACTAATTTTGTATAGTGAATTAAAGCTTAAGAATTGCTCACTTTTTCTTATCAAATCAAAGCTTATTTTTTACTAGATAAAAAAATATAATGGATATTTCTGGTTTCACCAAAAGAAGTGAAGGGATGGATTAAGTGTAGCAGCTTTGGTGCTTTCGCCATAACTATTGGTTTCGGCTCCTCCAAACACACCTCATTGGTATTGACCTTTCACTTCTCCAATTTGGTGAGCTGCAACATGAAAATAAGGTTTCGATGAGGGTTTTAGAGTTTGTTTACTAAAATGAAAATGCCCATGCAGATTTTCCCACTTAAAAATATTTAAAAATGGAATCCAAAAAAAAAAAACTACAATACATAACTCACTTTTCCACAATAAATATTATATTATAATAATAATATAATACTATATAATATCATATTTTATTATAATATATTATATCATATTGTATTGTAATATAATATATTATTATTATATTATATTATAATACAACCCACTCCCTCAATTCGAAATATATTGTTTAATTATCCACTTTAATATCATATTGTCTAATTTTTATTTGTGTGACTAATTATTTAGTTGTGGTTTTTACCTAACGGTCAAATTAGTCACTAATGATGATCAAATTAGTCATTTATAGTTGTGTTACAAAAAATGAGTAGAATTTAGTCATCTTTAGTTGTTGTGACTAAAAGTTTGAGTCGCGTAGTCATTTACTTGCCAAATTCTACTAGTGAAATTTCTATAAGTATTAAAGATCTATAAAAGTTTTGCATTATTCTCCTCTCAAGATTAGTGTAGGATGTTGTTTCACTATCTTAGCTTCCTTACAAGTGGCATCAGATCTTGATCACCTTTGGTTTCAATTGTGGGCTGTTGGGTTTTTTGAACTAATCCATAATTGAGTGGGAGCTTGTGCAAAAGACACTTTGTGATCTTGTTGCAGGAATTTTTAGATGGAAAGTTCATCTAGGAGAATAGAGGTGGATAAATTTTCTAGAAATAATTTTGACATGTGGAAGCTAAAGACAGAGGATCTGTTGATAGATCAAGATCTATGGGATGTTGATGAGAATGTTTCAAGGCCGGCAAATCCTACTCAAGCTACACAATATGATGTTATGGACCATAAACCCAAGATTATAATCAAATTGTGCTTGGCATACTCTATTTTAATTAATGTCCATGTGAATACCTCTGAACATAAACTATGGAAGAAGCTTGGTGAGATGTATTAGGAAAAATATTTAGTGAATAAGATTTTCTTGAGGAAGAAGTTTTATTCCTTGAGAATGGAAGAGGGTGGACATATCACATACCACCTAGAAGAATTCAATATGTTGGTGGCTTAATTGGCATCAGTTGGTGTCAAAATGGATGAGGAGAAATGTCAGATCTTTCTTTGTTCTTTTCCTGATTCATGGGATTCTCTTGTTATGGCTATTGAGAGTACTTCTGTAATTTTGTAGACTAAAGATGTGGTGGGTTCTTTGTTTTATGAAGAGATGAGGAGGAAGGTATCCATCACTACCAAGGAGGCCCTAAATTTTCATGGAAGACCTAAGGAAAAGGCAAGAAAAATGAGAAGTGTGACAAATCCAAGTCTAGGGGAAGATATAAATCTCCTAGAAAGTCCAAAGTTATTTGTTGGAACTATGGTAAGCCTAGACATGTTCACAAGGAATTCAAAGAAGAAAATAAGAATAAAAAGAAGAAATTTGATTATCATTATGAATCTAAGAAGGAATATGGTGACACATTCATTGTAGCTTTGAAAACTCATGCAGGTAATGATGCATGGTTAATTGACTCGTGTGAATCTTTCCATATGACCTTTAATAGAGATTGGTTTTTTGAATATGAAGAATTTTATGGAGGTAAGGTGTACTTGGGTGATGATTTTCATTTAAACATTGTTGGCTCTGGTAAAGTTAAAATCAAGTTTCCTGATGGTAGAATAAAAAGGATTAATGGTGTGTTGCATATCCCTAGATTAGCACAAAATCTATTATCTATAAGAAAACTAATAGATGTAGGTGTGCAGGTAGTATTTTCTAATGTAGGATGCAAGATGGTTAGAGGTGCTATGGTGATTGCTAGAGGTGTTAGATATGACACATTGTATAAGCTTGATGCATACACTGTTGAGTGCAATATTACTTCTATGAAAAGAAAGTATGTGGAAGAGGTGAGGGTTTCATCTTCAGTAGATGGTCATGGCTTCTAGGTACCCAAGGGTGCTCTTTCTTCTGAATCAAAGTTACATGTAGAGAGAACTATGTTATGGCACCAAAGAATTGGCTAGATTGGAGAAGAAGGTCTAAGGACCTTGAAAAATAAAAACCTCATTGAAGGTCTATTTGATTGTAATCTTGAATTCAATTTCTGTGAGCATTGCATTTATGGAAAACAAAATTGTGTTAAGTTTCACTTGAGTTCTCATAAATCTTGTGATGTATTAGATATTATTCATTTTGATGTGTTGGTCCTATAGATGTTCCTTTGATTAGTAAATCCACATATTATGTTTCATTTATTGATGATTATAGTAGTAGGACATGGGTATATTTTCTAAAGAGTAAATCTGAATTTTTTAGTTGATTTAAAGAATTTAAATCAATTGTTGAGTTGCAAACTGGAAAGAAAATAAATTGTTTAAGGATTGATAATGGTAGTGAATTTTTCTCTAATTATTTTGATTGATTTTGTAAAGATTGTGGTATTCAAAGAAAGAAGGAAACTCCATATTCTCCACAACATAATGGAGTTGTAGAAAGAATGTATAGGACACTAATGGAGAAGGCTAGGAGTATATTAAGTGGTAATAGCCTAGAACAAAGGTTTTGGGATGAAGTTGTTGCCACTACCTGTTACTTGATTAAAACATCTCCTACATCAACTCTTGTTGATAAGATGCCTATAGAGGCATGGTTGGGCCACAAGCCTTCATTAAGACATATTAGATTTTTTGGTTGTGAGGTATGTGCACATGTGCCAAAGGAGAAGTGAACAAAGTTGGAGAACAAGGCTGTGAAATTTATCTTCATTGGAAATAGTTATGGTGTGAAAGGATACAAGCTTTTGGATCCTATTGCAAAAAAGGTAATATATAGTAGAAGTGTTATTTTTAGACAAATTAAGCCTTCTTTTGTTACATTGCAGCCAAAACAAAGTAAATAGGAAGATGTGATTCAATTTCCTTGTACACCTGAGAAAGATGAATCAAGGCCCATGGATAGACAAGAAGTTGAGGATAGCTCATCTAGCTTTGAATCTTTAGAAGAGGAGGAAGGACCTCCAACTCAACTTGTTTGTAGGTATACAAGGCATAGACAACCACCTGAAAGGTATACACCTAATTATTAGAGATGTATTTTTTCTTTGAATACTAACATGGATGAACCCAAATTTGTAGAAGAGGAATTGGTTATGAATGATGCAGAATCTTGGAAGATTGATATGGATGAAGAAATGGAATCTTTGAAAAAGAATGATACATGGGATCTTGGACCATTTCCTAAAGTACTGAAACCTATTGGTTGCAAATGGGTGTTCAAGAAAAAGATTGGTTCAGATGGAGGTATTGAGAAGTACAAAGCAAGGTTGGTTGTGAAAGGTTACTCTCGAGTTGAGGGTGTTGATTGTGGTGAGATATTCTCTCTTGTTGCAAAAATGACATCCATTAATTTTTTTCTTGATATTTCCATTACTTATGATTTAGAGGTTGATCAAATGGATGTAAAACTACTTTCCTTCATGGTGACTTGGAGGAGGATATTTATATGACATAGCCAGAGCACTACATGGTGAAAGGTAAAAGTAAATTGGTTTGCAAATTGAAGAAATCTTTATATGGCTTAAAACAGAGTCCTAGGATGTGGTACTAGAAATTTGATACATATGTGTTGAGTTTGGGAATTGAGCATTCTAAATTAGATCATTGTGTTTATTATAAAACTAATGGTGTTCATTTCCTATTTATTACATTATATGATGATGATATGCTATTTATTGGAAAAGGGAAAGGTGTGATTTTAGAACTGAAATATCACTTGCTGCTAAATTTGAAATGAAAGACCTTGGTGCAGCTAGACACATTCTTGGGATGGAAATTAAAAGAGATAGAGAGAACAAAAAGCTACAGTTTGGCCTAAGTATGTCAATTCAATTTAATAAAGATTTAACATGGAAGATTATAGATCATTGTGTGTTCCCCTTTTTGTTGGAACAAAGTTATCTATTTCATATTTTCCAACATCTCCATTAGAGATGGAAGACATGAGTAGAGTTCCTTATGAGAGTGCATTTGAAAGTTTGATGTGTGCTATGGTTTGTACTAGACTAGACATTTCCCAACTAGTGGGAGTTCTTTCTAGATATATTTCTAATCTTGGTAGAGTTCATTGGGATACAGTTAAAAGGGTCTTCAAATATTTGTGTGGTACCTCAGATTATTCCTTGTGTTATCATAGTAATGTGACTAAAGATGATATTTCACTTGATATTCATGGTTATGTGGATTCAGACTAGGTAGGTGATATTGATAGCAGATGATCCACCAGTGCTTATGTGTTTACTTTATTTGGTAGTGCAATCAGTTGGATGAGTAAGTGACAGGCTATGTTTGCTTTGTCCACTATAGAAGCAGAGTATATGGAAACTACTCATGCTTGTAAAGAAGCCATTTGGCTTAAGAGACTATGTTCAAATATTGGAATAAAACAAGGTGTAGTGACAATTTATTGTGACAGTCAGAGTGTGATATGCCTATCCAAGAGCTTGAATTTTCATGCTAGGACCAAGTACAATGATGTACAATATCATTTTGTTTGAGATATGGTTGAAGATGGCAAGGTGAATTTGGTTAAGGTAGAGACTTTGATGATTGTTGTTGATTATTTAACTATGCCTGTGAGCACAAAGAAGTTCAAATGGTGTTCAAGGATTATGGGCCTTTCAAGCCCTAGAAATTAAGAGATAATGTTTATTTCCTCTCGTTGCTCATGCAAGGTGTTCGACAAGTGGGAGATTTGTTTGTAAAATCCATCTCAACCTTGCAATGATATAAAGGCTATTGTTGATAGGATATATATATATATCAGTAGGTGTAATATACAATGGCAGCAAGGGGAGGAGTGGGATGCATGTCACTAGTATAAAAGCAATAATATATGACTAAATAAACTACTAAAAATTGCATATATATGACTAATTTGGTCACGTGGCCATTAGTAGTTTATTGCCAGTCATTTATAATGCGACCAAATTAATGACTAAACTATTTTAGTCATTTATCTATTCATTGATTTGGTCATTGAAATGATCATTGATTTGGTCATTTATTTAGTCATTTATTTAGTCATATGTTTTAGTCATTAATTTTAGTCACATGACTATTTTAGTGGTTTATTTGTAGTCATTTATAACACCACCAAATTTATGACTAATATATTTTAGTCATTTATTTAGTCATTGATTTGGTCATTGATTTAGTCATTAATTTAGTCATTAATTTAATCATGGTAGTGATTTATTTAGTCATATATTTAGTGATTAATC
Source organism: Sequoia sempervirens (assembly GCA_007258455.2). NCBI lineage: Eukaryota > Viridiplantae > Streptophyta > Pinopsida > Cupressales > Cupressaceae > Sequoia > Sequoia sempervirens. Next base: position 27,444 of record VDFB02056357.1, read on the forward strand.
TAGTCATTAATTTGATTGTTGTTAACTGATCATTTATTTAGTCATGGTAGTCATTTATTTAGTCATATATTTAGTCATATATTTAGTCATTAATTTAGTCATATATTTAGTCATGTAAGTCATTACTTTAGTCATTACAAATCAAATCTAACTTAATTAATCCTCACAAATTAATGCATATAAACTTCAAGTATCATAGATATTCAAATGTTGAAGAAGCACCATGAAATGTAGACTAGAATTCTTGAGAAAATATGATTGATCAAACACAAACACAAACAACATAGTATTTATGAGTGGAGAAAAACCACTCTAAAAATTTACTTTATTAAACCTGATTGGAAATAAAATTTCATTATTACATCTAATGTCTCATGACAATCGCATAACTTAATTGTACCATATATAAACATAATAATTCTTCTATTTCTACACTTATATTGTTTTCCCTTCTTAACTGGCTACCATTTTGGAAGGTATGTGGACCTCCCTATAGGGCTCAAATCCATCAATCCCCCTGCAAATCCAATAACCTCTCCCAACATATTGGTTTTGGCCCTCCAAACTCTTCTTTCTCAAGCAGTATTCACCATTCTAATTTGGAGAGTTGCAACTGAAAATAAGGTTTTTCCAAAATTTGCACGTCAAAAACATATTTGGAAGTAGATTTTTATCAGATATTGTAGTTGCAAGTTCCACTAATTATAATAAAGATAAATAGTTTTACCTTTCTGCATCAACTAATGCAATTCTGATAACTTTTAGAGGATCGACAATGCTAGCCTTTATCATATCAACCTACTCAACTACAAGTTACAACACAACATTAAACTTATTAATTAGACCCAACATCTAAGAAAGAAAAAAAAAATTCAAACATTATCAATTTAGTTTCCTCGTAGCTTTCCTCTAGCATATCTGGAACCTCTTTAGATGTTTCGTCCAACTCTCATCACTCCCATATAGGTAGAATTGTGTATGTCCATCAAACTATCATCTTTCCCATAGAGTTAGAGCTAAATTAATTTAGAAATCTTTTCTTGTTGAGCAATCCAATTCCCCTAGCAAGCCTAACATATAGACAACCTCCCTTACATTCAAAAATTTACTCAAGGATGTCATTTTTAGTCTCAGAAATCAAAATAACCTTATTGTTCATTTGTCAAAACTACATAGTTAATAGAAAAAAAATTCAATGGAAAAAGCATGAGGAAAAATAATCTACCTCTCTATTATTAGGGGTGATCAAATACTGCTTAAATCTATAATCAGAAACCCTCCTATGAGATACAACCAATCCTATCAGATTAAAAAACAAGAACTAAAACCTTCTTGGGAATCACAACAACAATACCTGAAATCAATCAATGGTCGAATGTAATTTTGTCCAAACATGTAGTAATCAAAAGGCTCCTGTATTGCTCTATGATAATTAGAAAATGTGAAAGGATCCTGAAATAAAGGAAGAAACAGAAGAAATTATGCATTTGTTCAAATGAGTAAATATAGTTTAATGTGTTAATTGTTTTTTCTTTACATCATTTAGGAACTAAAGCATAAAAAGTTACATAGAGAGGATTTGAAGCAGAAAACCTCAAACTATAATAGAATCCAATCAAAATTTGTTGCCATGTTTGAAAGGACTATTTCTTTTGCATTGGGATTCCCACTCTCAAAAACCTGACAAAGGAAATCCAGATACATGACCATTGGAAAGATACAAAATTATCACATTAAAGAGAGGAAACACCAAACACTCTGTTAAAATTCCATTCCTACCTCAAAATCTACTGCTTTGCAAGAAAGAAAAGCATTTCAGGCAATTCCAAAGCAATAATTTCATATTTTTTTATTAAAAATCAATATAAAAGAACTTTGTTTTGTTACTCTTATATCAAGGTGTTGCGGGTGGATCAAGATGAAGGGAAGAGCTTTTTAATGAGCTCTTAAGAACTCCTTATTCTCAAGCATTATTTGAGAGAAATTTTAATCTCATTCAGATCACTGAAAGATGAAAATGGACAATCTTTTTAATGTCAATGTAATTGAGGTTGAACTTTACTTAACTACTTTGTTTTATGGGTTAGTTTGATTGATATAGCAGAAATGAGGTTAAAGTTTTCACTATAGACAACACCTGCCCAGAGGCCTCATGGAGTGCTTGGTATTTGGAGTCCTATAATTGACACTATTGGGAATATAGTCAAAATGCAGGTTAGTGCAATATCTCAATTCAACTTCCACATATGAATAATTCTGATCAAATTTATGGATCAATAGTTGTGATCTTAGATTGATTGTTCAAGTCTTCATGTTAAATGGAAATAAAACAAGTCAACATTTAAAGTTATGTTCCTGATCATTGCAACTCTTTGCTTTGTCAAATCCATCTTAGGAAAGTTCTTCACAGACACGTGTTCATGAGAAAAAGTGTTGTCTTACCATCAATTACCCACCAGATTTGGAGAGATTTGATACATAATCCCCTACATTTTCTTTTTGGAGTAGATTTACTTGGTATGACAAGCTCAAGATTGGCATCTTTGAGTAAATGACTTGCCAAACTTTCCACAGATGGACAATTCCTTCAGTTGTGTATAAAACAGGTGAACATAAAAATTATATTTAAATTGAGGAAAAATCCACAAATTTGAGAAATATGAACATATTCATTGTCCTTATATGACATTTTTATGGATTTTTTGTAGGATTCTTCAAGGAAAATTACAGGAGTTGGTGATGGCATTTTACAAGGCACTGAGGCTTTAGCATAGGGTGTGGGATTTGGTTTCTCTGGAGTTTTAACTAAACCTTTGGAAAGTGCAAGAGAACATGGTGTTATTGGTTTTGTACATGGTCTTGGGAGAGCATTCTTGGGTATTATTGTTCAGCCTGTGAATGGAGTTTTGGACTTTGTTTCCTTGACTGTGCATGGTATTGGTGGAAGTTGTACATGTTTTCAGGTATTTGGAAACAAATCTGTTTCAAATAGGATCAAGACCTCATGTGCCATCCAGAGTAGTGGAATTATTTAAGAATATAATGAAATGGAAACATCTGGGTAGGTCATTTCCCTTTTCACTTTTTACTTGGGAATTTTTACTTTCCTGCAGATTATTGTATTTATATTTTATCTATTTATGAACAAGAATATCTACAGAATATTTGTTAAGGTTTTGTAAATTGACCATTTGTAATAATTCTAAGGATACCAATATGATATAAACATTAATGACAATAACATCATGATTACTGATTTCAGAAATCTGGTTTGGTTCTCAGTGTTGACTTATGTAAGTATAGTCCAGTCCAAGTGTGTTTAGATGCAGATGCCAAATGTAGTTTTAGTCTAATTATTTGATTCACTATGATATATAAATGTATTTACAATAAGGATATCACACACACATATGTATGGAAATAAAACAATAGCCTTTAAATACTAATAAACATAAGTGAGTGAATTTGTTGAAATCAACAATCTTACAGGAAAGCTGTTAAAAAAATCAATATTTGGATCATCTATCCTCAAAATTTTGACCACCCAATTCAATAATTTCATCAATTTTGTACTTTTTATCAAGGTTGAATGAGAATCTCTTCAAGAAATTAGTGCATGTCACCTTTATGCTTTAACCTATAAATTAATGTGTTTCATGTATTTTTTTTTCTTCTGTAAATTGAGGTTTTGAATGGGTTGTCAGCTTGAGTTATTGGCAGTAACCGGGCCTAGCTAGTGGGAACACAAATAGGGGGCCCCATCCCCTAACAACCAACAGTACAAGTGCATGAGTAAAGTGGCCCACAAGCCCACCAGCCCTGCAAGGGATTGACACTAGGTGAGCGTTGAAACAACACCATCTAAACACCAAAAACCATGCCATCAATGACAATGCGTTTCCATTCACATACTAGTGCTTTATTGATCTTCAAATTATCTGGACATATTAATGGAAGAATTGCACTAGTTTCTTATGTATTGTTGAGCACTATTAAAGAGAGAACATTGATTTATATGTTGTTGACTTTGCAGATGGTGCTTTACCTTGCAGAAGAAAGGAGACATTTTGGATGCACAAATATTTCAATGGAACCTTCAAAATTTTCATGGTCAGATTTATACGAGGAACATTTAGACTGCATCATCTTTTGAAATATTGTCATGCCAAGTTAAGGCACTTATAAAAGTGTTTGTTCCTATGTTTTTAGTGCCCATCATCAAATAAAATGCTTACAATACCATGTAAAATACTATGGAATGTTCCATGGAAGATTTTCTATCCTTGGAATTAGCAATGGGAAGCTACCAGAAGCCTGCTCATCTAATTTTTCATCTAAAAATATTTGAAAAGTATAAATGCTTTGTTAGAGTTATAAAATCATTGGGAGAAAATGAAGAGGAATGGATAAGTCAAGCAACAATGATCTATTCTTTCATAGAGAACCTTTGGAAGAAAAATCAATCACTCAATAGACTCGTTGGTTTCTAGGTGAGGTCTATGTTCCATTTTATCTGAACCTGATATTCTATGAATCTCTTGTAATAATCAGGGATCCTTTTTTCTAAGGAAATAATAGGAGGGTGTAGTTGGGTAAAAAAAAAAGACCTTTCCATTCTCTTTGGTGTTGGACATGCACACTGGACGGGCTATGAACTTGCACCAAAGCATAATGGTAGGGGAATTTTTGTCAGATGTTATAGTTGGATATGCTCTGGTAGACATATATGCAAGATGCGGGAATCATAGACAAACACCTAAATCTGTTTGAGGACCCCTGGAAGAGATGTGCTATCCTCAAAGGAATCGCTCAAAACCTGAATTAATTAGCAATCGAACACATCCTAAATATCTCATTTCAAATGGAATCAAGGAGTGCTGGTCAACTTTCGGCACCTTCTATTCAAGTGCTGTAGGCCGGGTAGGATAAGCTCCAATGAATCCGTGGAGGCTATTTTAAATCTATACACCCTCTACTCATGTTCAGTTGATGCACCGCGACAATAAGCAATAACCGAGCTTTATTTAAAATCGTCCACACCCTTCTGCTGTTCATGTTGCAGCTTACACGAAGCTGCTAAAACTAACTGGTTGGAGCTATTTAAACTTCCACACCCTTTATGTCTTGGCGGTTGCGCCAGACAGTTGCTAATGGAATCCAAGGAGGTTATTTTAATTAGGGAGCTGACGAAACGTCCGGCTACACCTTCTATAGTTCAAGTACAGCCAAGGTTGTACAGACAGTTATAATGAACTGTAAGGAGATTATCCAAATCTCAGGATAATATTTTATTTTAAGTATTTTAAATGGTGATAGATTGTCAATGTAACTAAGAGGCTGTTTCAACCTTGAAAATTTCCATTATATCTGGGCGCTGCAGCCGGTGGAGGAGGTTGAAATGGAATTGAGGTTATTTAAACCTCTGCAACTTTCACGTTGCATATGTGTAGCCAGAATGGAACCCGAAGGTTACCGAAACCCTACGCCTCTAAGGTTCATGTACCGGGATAAAGTTGCCAATAGAATCGTAATTATTTAAACCCTTACTACATTTCTATGTCTGCTAAGCACCGTGACAAGCCGCCAATGAACAGGAGGTTATTTAAACCTATATAACTTCAAATTTCCATGTCTAAGTGTTAAGTAAATTGTGGATAGGTTTTCAAATGGAATTAGGAAGGTTATTTAAACATTCACACCCTTCTATGTTCAAGGTTGCAGCTGTGACAGGTTGCCAATGGAATCAAGGAGAATAACTATTTAGTATTTATTGAATCAGTAATTTGATTTGTAGTCACTCAGCCTATAAACTAACAACATAGTATTATATACAAATGCAAGAAACACAATACTTGTTAAAATACCAAAAAGGCCACAATTAATTTTTAAAAAATAATATGCACATAGAAAGGAAAAATTATTCTGTTAAAGTAATCTACAAAAATATTCATCTACATACCCTATCTGTAAGCTTGTCAAACAGTAAATCTGATGATGATGATGAGACACCATCCCTTTGTCTTCTTCATTAGCCATTTCAATAGCAAGTAGCTGAAATCTCAAGACTGGATCTAGAACAAAGGGAAACAAAAGTTACTACACACTTCACATCAATTTTTATGTCTTACCAATTCACAAAAGTAAATCAAGAAAGGAATAATGATAGAATCAGATTATCTGAATTTAGAACCAAATACCATATGATGTTCTTGGGTGGTGTTTTGGCAGTAAATTGGCAAGAGATTACCACTGCTAGCCCAAGTCTGATTCTCAGGTACATTTGTGTGGTGAGAATTCCCAGAGTGATGCCATCCCAGGGCTTCAACCCTTCCCAGCCAAGAAAAAGGGGTTCACCTTTAAAAATACAAGTACCAGATTACAAAGTTTAGACCTTCTAATTCAAAATTCAATCTTGGATCTGAAAGTGACCAAAACACTTTCAAAAATAATGTTTCCTTTAAAATCTACCCTACCTTTAAATTCAAAAGTCCTATTTCTTAACCTGCAATATCTCAAAATATGCTTATATGTTTTTTTTCCTTTCAAGAGAAAAATGTTACACCAAAAAATGTTTCTTTCTTTCCAAATAGATCTGATCAGAAAATTGTGATCATAAAAGCAGCAATTCATCCTTTAAGAAAATAAACATCCCAGGTGGGAGAATATATCACATGGAAGAGGATATCTCTGATAATTATGCAACACAATTCCATTGCAATGCAAAGCTCAACTAACTAGCAATATTTATACTTCAAAAATGTCTAGACTAGTTCAAGAAAAGAAGAAAATTTCCAAACCAGTGAAATGCAAATAAAGTATAGAAATTTAGGCCCATATAATCATTTTTATTGCTGGATGAAGACATCTTTAATAATTATGCAACACATTACCTTTGCAGTGCAAAGCTTAACTACCTAGCAACAAAAATCCTTCAAAAGTGTCTAGAATTAGTTCAAAAAAAGAAGAAAATGCCAAACCAGTCAATTGCAAATAAAGCATAGAGTTTAGTCCCATATGCTCATTTCATATCACAAAACGTTTCCTACCTCTCATCAACTACCTTAGATGTTGCAACCCTAAGATGGCTTCGTAAAGACCAAGAATTGACATTGCCCTTAGCCATATCCCTAATGAGAAACTACTAGTCAAATTTTCAAATATCATACTAAACCGATCAAATCATATGGCTGAAGAAATTAGATAGGACTGTTCAAAAATATTAAGGAATACAAAACCGCCTAGGAGCAACATCTTGAAGGAAGTAAACTGGGCATTATAAAAACTAAACAACAATGAGAAGATCATTGTTCTCAAAGTGGACAAAGGGAGTGCCAATATTGTACTTAAAACCAAGGATTATATTAATAAAATGAGGACCATCTAGAGATCAACAGAAGCTACTAGTTGGTAAGAAGTGAAACCATGAACAAAACTATATAAGATGTGGCAAAGATCATAAATGAGTCATTGTTGAGCAGTGAACGAAAACAAAGACATAATGCAAAGGCCCAATAATGCCAAGAATATATGGGGTGCCTGATGTGCACAAACTAGTAGCATCCTTGAGACCTAATGTGTATTTGATAAACTCTCCAACACATAACTTAGCTATATATGTAAAGTACGCCAAGAGATATCCTTCCTTCTCAAAAATTAGGTATGAGATTGTGTTGCAGGCTTGTGCATTAAAGAAAGATCTGGAATTGTTACCAAATGGAGACCAAACACAAATTGGAGAAAGAGGAATAAATCTGAGTGGTGGGAAAAAACAAAGGATACAGATTGCATGGGCTTTATATCAAGATGCAAATATCTATCTTTTTGATGATCCATTTAGTGTTGTTGATGCACATAGTGGGACACAATTTTTTCCAAGTAATTTTATCTAGCCTTTTCCTGTTACAACAATGTCTACTTGGCATTCTGGATTCAAAAATTGTAGTCTATGTAACTCACCAAGTGGAGTTTTTATTTGCTACTGACCTCATTCTGGTATGTTTGTATTTCTCTATTTACTATTGAGTTGAATAATTAAATATGAGAAGTTACAATTGACAGCTAGTTGTGGGAAGAACTAGGTAATGGCTTCAGGAGTCATGTATCCTAGAGAAGAAACAAAAAGATCCAAGTTCTATTCACAAAGGACATTTTTGTAACTTTTTTTAGGTAATGAGAGATGGTGAGATTACTCAATCCGGAAGATATGATGATATATTACAATCAAGCTCAGATTTTGAGGAATTAGTTGGTTCACATCAGAAAGCATTGAAATCCATTGATGCTATGGAGAAATCTGAGATCCTATCATTAAATGCATTTGTTAAATAATTGTCATCTGACAATACAGCTAGTGTGAAAGATGTTAACCATAAACAACTCTAGAAGTAGGGTATTGACCATAACACACAAGAGCTAGAGGAAGAGCATGAATCAGAAAATCATAAGTCAAGAGAAAAAGAAGAAAAACATTTACAACTTGTGCAAGAAGAAGAAAGAGAGAGTGGCATGGTAAGCGCGTGGGTGTACTAGTCTTATATCACTGTTGCATACATAGGTGTTTTGATACCTATAATCTTACTGGCACAAACATTATTTAACATACTTCAAATAAGTAGCAATTATTGGATGGCATGGGAAACTCCTACAACAGAAGATCAGATGTCCATTGTTAGCTACTACCATCTTAATGTGGTTTACATTGCTTTAGCAATAGCAAGTTCCTTCTGCATTCTTGTGAGGTCTATTGTTACTTCCCTGGCAAGATTAAAAAATTCCAATCATCTTTTCAATGATATGCACAGGTGCATGTTTCATGCACCAATGTCCTTTTTTGATGCAACTCCAACTGGGCGTATACTGAATCGGGTGAGTTGATCTTCCTATTCTGGGATCTTTTTTTTAACAAAAATAATGTATTCTATTTATAGCTAGCAAGTCAATAATATAATCTATATTACACATGGGTTCTAGATTCCTTACAATTCTACATACATCAACCAATCATAGTGCAGTAGTCCAGGTTATTCCTTTTCAGCTTGGAGCTCTAACTTTTTTAATTCTACAACTTTCAGAGATTATTGTAGTCATTTCTCAAGTTGTATGGTAGAGTTTTATTATGTTTCTACAAAATACATCTCATGCTCAAACAATTTACTAATAAATCCATTGAGATTTTGGTTTGGAGAAAGAAAGAGGAAGTGAGAACATGGCACTACTCTATGGTGTAAAAGGGAAAAAGAGCTCTAAATCTGTAACTCATCCTAACAATAATTTACCTCAAATATTATGAATATAAGTCTTATCAAATTCTAGTTAATCTGTAACTTTCATTAAATGAAATACATGTATATCTGCTCAGATAGCAAAAGGCTGGGGTAACAGATATTTGGAAAAATTCCATAGATTCTACAAATGGGTGATACATGTAATTCAATTCAAAGAACCATATCAGCACTCACCCAAGCTTGTATCCATCAAGAGATTCTAACAAGTAAATAATAACATTAATATTATTTGTCTTTTACGTTTGTATCTTCTAAAGAAAACTCAGAGGATAAACTTCTTCTTCAGTAGCAACAAGGCATATGAAAAATATCTTAAATTTG
>VDFB02056360.1:0-106845 GCA_007258455.2 Sequoia sempervirens
TCATTACGTTTCTTCAGAGATGGAGAAGAATGTTCGCTACATATCCACGTCCTATTCCTGAAAAGGAAAAGATGGTTACTTTCATTAACAGTTTAAATTCAGAAATGAGCTATCATTTGAACTTACATTGTCCTCCTTTTGAGAAAATGATTGAAGATGCCATAACCATTGAAAATGCTTTGGTCAAAAGAGGAATAATAAAACATGAAAAAGACAATCCTAGCTCATCCAACCATCACAATAATCAGGACAAGTCTAAATTTTGGACTCGCAACAAAAATATGGTAAATGATGGTGTTGTTGATGCAAATCGTGTCTCGACCAAGCCATTTGTCCTTAGTACTCCAAGCATTCGCAACAACAATGTCAACTCAATTGCAAATCACATAACCAATCCTCCCCCTCCAAGGAACAATATAAATTAACATTCTACTCCCAATCAAGGGACTTCCAACAACCAAGGTTACCGAGGAAACAATAACAATCACAATTCCTTAGGGAACACCTCAAATACAAATCTGCAATGATTCTCATTCTTCTCGAATAGAAGAACTTACACTTCATTGGGTCAATCTTTAGAATCCGCATTCAAAGAGTTGATGGCCAAAAATGTCATTACTTTGCCACCTCAACGAAATTATGAGCCCAGTGTAAAGCCTCCATCATGGAATGAGGCATACTATTGTGATTATCATCGGTGTAAAGGTCATTGCACAAATAACTGTCAAGCCTTGAAGAATACCATTCAAGACTTAATCAACAATGACATCATTACAATAAAGGGACATCAACAATCCAACGCAGACCACCAAGCATTTCGCAACCCTTTGCCCAACTATCAAAAAGGTGAGTCTTCTGAAAAAAATGTGAATCATATCAATGATGATCATATAATCAACCATCTCTACACAGACGACGAACGGGAAAATGTCATTAAAGTCAACAAGAAGGTGGAATATAAAGAGGTCAACGCGACAACAAGGGCGCAAGCTAAAGTTGTTTTAATAGGCGCCTCTTCAAAATCCACTGAACCTCCACCTCAACATCAATATGATTTGGTCAACCAACTTCGGAAAACCCCCGCTCAAATTTCTATCTTGGAACTATTGAAGATTTCTCCAGCCCATAAGGAAATTCTTGAAAAGGCCCTCTTTGAAACAAATGTATCCACTGATTTGGATGTGAACCAATTTCAAGCCATGGTAGGACACTTGTCCTCACCCACTTGCCTCTCATTCTCTGAAAAGGATGATGTTTCCATAACTCATCCCCATAATTCGTCATTGTACTTAGAAGTCATGGTTCACAAGTTTCGTGTCAGATGAGTTCTAATAGATGGAGGTTTTGGTTTGAACATCTGTACCATGAAGTTGGTTAAGGCTTTAGGATTTTTTGAGGACTCCATTGATTTCAGAAGAAAGATTACCATAAAATCTTACGATGATGAAGAAAGAGCATCCAAGGGTCTAATCATGCTGCCAATCAGAGTGGGCCCTATTATAAAGAATACTTTCTGTCAAGTACTGGACTGTGATCTTGCATATAACATCTTGTTGGGTTGTCCTTGGATCCATGAAATGCAAGCTGTCCCATCAACATATCATCAATGTCTTAAGTTTCCTCATGATGGACAGGAAATCACAATACCAGCTAATAATTCCAATATTCAAACTTGTGCCAACATAAAAGCCAGTAAAGATACTTTGGTTCTGAACAATCGAGAAGCTCATGCTAATACTTCTCTAAAGATTGACAGGCAAATCAGTCAAATAACCAATAGCTTTGACAAGAAATTGAAATTCAAGGACCGTGGAGTTGGAGAGTACTCTCTTTATCTTTCCAATTTACCTACATCACCTCGATCACATGGACAACCGTCTATCATGGGACATCAAATATTAGCTGCATCAACATCAAAGCAACCACCAACAGAGCCAATCATAAAGTTTAATGGACAATTCATCAAAGAAAAATTCCCCATGGAAGATCCTGAGGATACAAAAATTCTAAACTGGCTCTATAAAGATGAAGATGAAGCAGTCTTTAATGTCAAATTACCCATGGAAAAATATGGAAAAGGGTATTCAATCATGCAGAAGATGGGCTATGATAAAGGTCCTATTGGAAAAAGGAAAGAAGGAGTAATTGAACCCATTCACCTCCGCAGACTTGCTGCATAAGAGAAAACTGGATTGGGCTATGATACTCACTCCAAAGAAAGCACATACCAACACCTGCATGGCACTGTCTTCACATTGTAAGAAGGCTCAGATTCACGAGAAGCATGTTTGGCAACAGTTCAGAACTTTGTGGATAACAATTCTGACACAGACTTCGCTGAATATGAATGGGACACCATTTACAATGATGAGTTCTGGAGGGACAAAGAGAAATGTAATACACCAGTATGCCCCAACTCTAATTGAAGGTCAAGGTTCAGGGACCCAAACACACAAATTCAAACTACAAAGTCACCATAATTCTAGCGATGCTGAATCAGATCTAAACAAACAAGACTATCATGAAGAAAATATCATCATTGATCCACCTCATACCTTGGATCCTACCGACCACTCCATTATGACCATAACCATAGCCGATTTCACACAACCTGACGACCCGCTATCTTTGATTTATCCTGATCTCATTGATTGGGATTCAACCGAACCTAGTGATATACCTGTGTTTCCAAGTGACAAAGCCATCATAAACTTCCTTTCCGCAGATGATACAAATGATTGTTCCACCAGTGATTTTCAACATAGAGTTTTTGATCAAGAGAGTGTCAAGTCTCCTAGCTGCAAAAGTAAAAACAAAAAAGAAAGATCTAATGGTGAAAACCAGAATCTGGCAGTATTAGATCAAACAAAAGATAAAATAAAGAGCGAATCATATGGTGAAAACCTCTTTGAGGCACTAGACGATGGGAATCTTGACACTCTCTCGGAGCACTACCATGAGTGATCGCCTATTTTGACTGAGCCTACAAATGCTGTCAATCTTGAGACTTCCGAAAAACCAAGAATTTTACAGTTAGCTACATCAATAACCGAGAAAGAAATACCAGAATTCATGGAATTCCTGAAAACAAATCAAGTCAATTTTGCGTGGTCTTACGTTGATATGCCTAGTCTTGATCCAGATCTTATCATGCATCACTTGTCTATCAAACTAGGGGCCAAGCCGGTGAAACAAAAACTCAGAAAGATGCACCCTCATGTTGCATTATTGGTTAGGGAAGAACTGAGAAAACTCCTTGATGTGGGCTTCATAAGACCAATCGACTATGCAGAATGGATCTCCAACATTGTTCCTGTATCCAAGTCAGATAAAACTATGAGAATATGCACAGATTTCAGAGATCTTAATAAAGCATGTCCTAAGGATGACTTTACATTGCCAAACATCGACACTATAGTTGATCTGACAGTTGGCCATGCCATGTATTCATTAATGGATGGTTTTTCTGGCTACAACCAAATCAAGATTGCACCTGAAGACCGGAGAAAACAACTTTCACATGTCCATGGGGAACTTATTGTTGGAACGTCATGCCTTTCGGTCTAAAGAATGTTGGGGCTACCTACCAAAGAGCCATGACTACAATCTTTCATGACATGATGCATATCTTCATGGAAGATTATGTAGATGACATATTGGCAAAATCATACACCAGAGGATATCTTGAAATATTATCCAAAATATTTTCAAGATTAGAGAAATTCAAAGTTTGCCTCAACCCCAAGAAATGTGTTTTTTGGGTCAAATCTGGAAAACTCTTGGGGTACATTGTTTCAAAAAAAGGAATTGAAGTAGATCTTGCAAAAGTATAGGCAATTATGGAAATGCCTCCACCAAGGAACATCAGTCAATTGAGATCATTGCAAGGACGACTTCAATCTATACGAAGGTTCATTGCACAATTGGCCGACAAAAGTTTACCTTTCACACATCTACTGCATAAGAATGTTCCTTTCAAGTGGGATGACAAATGTGAATTGGCTTCAACAAATCAAACAGTATTTAATGACCACCAGTTCTCATACCACCAAATCCAGACAAACCCCTAATCTTATACATTGCCACAACAGAGACATCTCTGGGGGCACTGCTAGCACAAGAAGACTCTACAGGAAAAGAACGTGCAATCTACTACATCAGTAGAACACTAACAAGTCATGAGCTCAACTACACTTCTATCGAGAAGGCTTGTCTGGCAGTAGTCTTTGCTTCACAGAAATTTTGGCATTACATGTTAACTCATACAATCAATCTGGTTTCAAAGATTGATCCACTCAAGTATTTGTTAAGCAAAGCATCATTGACAAGAAGGTTAGGAAAGTGGGTAATGATTCTGAGTGAATTTGACATACATTATGTTGACCGTAAGGCAATCAAAGGACAAGTTATCACTGATCAACTAGCTGAAGCACCACTGCAAGCAGACCATCCCCTGCACATTGAATTTTCAGATGCTGATGTCTTTGCTGCAGAATATAAACAACCATGGTCTTTATATTTTGATGGTTCTTTCACTCAACATGGATCGGGGGCAGGCATACTTTTCGTCACCCCTCAATGACACACCATTCCTTGATCATATAGGCTGATGTTTCCATGCACCAACAACATAGACGAGTATGAAGCATTGATCAGTGGGCTTAAAATAGCGCTGGAATGGAGGATTACAGAACTACAAGTATATGGCAACTCACAACTAGTCATTTATCAGATCAGTGATGATTATCAGACTAAAGATGACAAACTATTACCATATAAAAAGATGGTTGATGACTTCAAGAAATACTTTGTGGACATCAAATTCACACAAATTCCAAGGCTTGATAACAAGGCAGCTGATGCCATGGCTACAATCGCATCATTGTTACAACTCCTAGAAACTCAGACTTGCTATGAATTTCTGGTGGAACAATCATTTACACCTACTTATGATACCCCTGAAAGCCAAATCATTTGCCACTTGGTAGGATCCGATTCACCGTGGTACGAAAAAATTTATGCCTACCTCAAAGATGATATCTTACCACCCGATTTATCTCGTAACCAAAAATGCAATTTTATCTGCCAATCTGCTCGCTACACTCTTATCACTGACACTCTTTATCGTCGTGGTCTTGATGGTACTCTACTTCGATGTCTTGAACGTGAGGAATCTGACAAAGCTTTACAAGAAGTTCATGGTGGCATCTGTGGTACTCATTTGAGTGGACTGACCTTATCCAAGAAATTGATTAGAATGGGTTACTACTGGCCTACAATGGAGAGGGAATCATTCACTTTTGTGAAAACATGCTCAAAATTTTGAATTTATGTGAATCTCATTCATGCTCTTGCACAGGAACTTCAACCATTCACACCAACCTGGCCATTTTCTCAATGGGGGTTAGATCTAGTGGGCAAGATTCATCCTTCTTCATCGAACAGACATAAGTTCATCATCACAGCTATAGAGTATTTTACCAAGTGGATTGAGGAAGTACCTCTTACTAAAGTTACCAGTAAACAAATATCATCATTCATACTCAACTATATTATTTGTCGGTATGGCATTCCCAACTCCATTATTACAGATAATGGACGTCCTTTCAAAAATTAGGATGTTGATGAACTTTGTGAAAGATTTCACATTCAACATAGATATTCAACACCTTACTATCCACAAGGGAATGGCCAAGCCGAGGCCTCAAATAAAACAATATTGAAAATCTTGAAAAAGACTGTGAATGATTCAGGGAAGGATTGGCACGTTCAACTCAATCCTACCTTGTGGGCCTACAGAACTAGTATCTGCACGCCAACAGGAGCAACGCCATTTGCTCTTGTCTATGGAGCATAAGCCATACTACCTTTAGAAGTTGAGATTCCCTCACTCAGAGTATCATTGAAAGGTCTTACAACAGATGATGAATATAGAGTTTCCCGACTCCAAGAACTGGAACTCCTAGATGAGAAGAGACAAAGAGCAGCTAATCATTTAAAAGCATATCAATAGATGATGTCTCACAGCTATAATCACAAAGTAAAGCCACACACCTTTCAAGTGGGTGATCTTGTTCTGAAAGAAAACCCACGCAATCAGCAAGACAGAGAGAAGAAAGGAAAGTTTGAACCAAATTGGCTAGGTCCTTATGTGGTTATCGCAGTCTATGGTTCAGGAGCCTACAAGCTATCAACGCCAAAAAGGGACCTCGCTTTGACTTAACCTATCAACAACATGCACCAAAAGTATTATGTCTAAAGTGGTTAGCGTAGATCTCAAGAAATATTAAAAATCAAAAAGATCCAAGAAATACAAAAAAATTAGAAAAGATCCTAAGAAATACAAAAATTAGAAAAAGATCCGAAGAAATACAAAAAAAAGAAAAAGATCCCGAAGAAATACAAAAAAAATCAGAAAAGATCAAGAAACAAAAATCAGAAAAGATCTGAAGAAATACAAAAAATAGAAAAAGTCCTAAAGAAATCCAAAACCGCAGAAAAAGTCCTGAAAAAATGGTTACCCTGGTGAAAACTGGCAAACAGGCATCTCGGTAGCGTTAAAAAATTAAAAAAAATTTAAAAAAATGTCATAGGGTGAAAACCTGGCAACAGGCAGTCTATTGACAAGGAAAATGCAATAAAAACAAATAGTGAAAATCTAGCAAACAGACGCCATTTGTAGCTCTCCATCTATTAAATCATGTTATGCACTTAACTTTTCAGCCTTCATTTTCATGCATCTTTTCCATCATCTTAGGGCCACACCAGCATCATGCTATCATCATTTTCCTAGAACGATAATGTCTTATCATGGATTGATTTATTGTATATATTCATTTCACAAATACCGGGGGCAAAAACGTTGACATACTGGGGGAAATCAACTTTCAGGTTTCACCGAAACAGCTAGACAATGACATCAAAACCAATCACGCGAACAAAACAATCAAATCATATACCTATCCAATCATTGATCCATCTCATAACAGTTTTTCAGCTTTGCACCTTATCATGACTCATATCTGGATGATCTATAATTTGAATAATGTTTGGAATCACAGTATTTCATTTTTGAACAATGGTTGTTTAACTTTTGATATCATCTCTCTAGAGCACACTCAATGATGTCTTGAACTAGAGTGGCAAGGAAAGAGAATGATTTTTCTTTGTCTGATGTCTTGAGGTTAATCATTTAACTGTTGCAAATATGTCGCGAGACGTGATGATTGAAAGCTTATCATGGATGACAGTCCCAAATTTGTATCAGAAGGTGGTTAGGATTTATCTGTTTATGCAAGAAATGCTCAGGTCATCTTGGTTTAATTATACCTCGATGCTTGTGTTTACTTGCTATATCAAAAATCATGAAAGTTATACTCAGGTCATCATTGGTGCTAATTTCCCCTCTGATGCTTGTACATACTTCCAACATTTTAAAAGTGCTCTATGATGATTCCAGAAAATATAACAACGAGCTCAACAAATGGTTCATTTCATTTAGTTGCATTTCATTCTAGATCATTGTACATGTCTGCATAATGGATTTGCATCAAAGTTTTGAAAGGATAATAATAACGTCAAATGGCTGCCATATCTCTTTGGACTATTTGTGGAGGATATTCGAACATTTGTTTCATCATTCCTTATCATTTATCATTTCATCAACATTCCATTTGCATTTCATTTTCATCATCATTTCATTTCAAATCCATTCATTTCATATCCATTATTATTTCATTTCATATCCATTATCATTCCATCATCATTCCATTTGCATTTCATTTTAATTTATCATTATCATTTCATCTCCATTTTCATTATCATTTTTGTTTCATATCATTATCTTTTCATTATCCTTCCATTTCATATCATTTAACATTTCATTATCATTATCATTTCATCATCTTTTATCATTTCATTTTCATTATCATTCATTGCATCATCATTCATTTTATTTCTTTCATATATATTATTATTCTCATTCCTTTCATTAACATCTCATTTCATCTCATTTCGTATCTTATCATTATCATTCATTTCATTACCATCTCATTTATCGTTATCATTATCATCGTTATCATCATTCATTTTATTTTCTTATTATTAACTATCATTTCATTTCCTTATCATTTTATTATCATTATAATCCCATTTATCATTTCATTTATCCGTTCATTTTTATTACACATCATTATACTTCATCACATATCATTTTATCATACATCTCATCACTATTTACTCATCTCAATTTCATATTAATATTCATATCATTTTACATCATATCATACCTTTTTTTATCATACACATTTATAATGCATATCATGAACACAACATTCATTTTTTTACCTGCATTGGAAAAATTCAAAAATAAACATTCCATATATACATTTTCATAATCACATCATAAGTCATCCACCTGCATGCCATCATTAGTACGCATCATCAATCATCATCATCATAATAAAAAAATCATATCAAATCATCCTGCATATCATGTTAGTCATTAACTCATTCAAATGCATACCAAAATCCATAACACATATCATAAATGCATATCACATCATCATATCATAAATGCACACAACATCATCAAAAATCATCGCCGCTGCATATCATCACTCATCAAAAATGATACAAATGTCCAAATTTCCAATGAAACTACAGAGTTCAAAGAGAGATACATGGGATATGATAAAAAAAATGGCATATACATGCTCCAAAAATGATATACATCACAGGACTAACTTGTTGATGCCCCTGATGGAGCTGGTCTGGAAGAAGGTGGTCTGCCACTGGTACCTACATCTGGATCCCGCCAAGGCCCAGTCACTCCTATGCTCTGTGTATGTGACCATGATCTGCTCCTAGTCTTGCTGCGAGATCGGGGAAATGGCTCTTTGTGCTCGGGAGGACACAGCTCCTCATACCTAACTCTGTAATACTCAGCCTCCCTCGCCATCTCCATGCTCTTTGCAATGGCATCCCGCAATGATGTGCTCTCTACAGTGCCCATCAACCTCTGAGCAACGCCCTCAGCCTCCACTGCTCTCCGTCTGAATGCATCTCTCTCTATTATCACCTGGGCTAACTGTGGGTCTGGGGCAGGTGTCTGTGACTGTGCCTGAGCCTGTGCCAGTTGTGCCTGTAGCTGTACAATAAATCCCTGGGACTGCATCAGTTGACTCTGCAACTATCCCTACTATCCCTGCAGTGTCTACACTTGGGCCTAAAGAGTAGCTATTTGCCCCTGCTGAGATGAGGATCCCATCCGGATCACTGTCCATTGCCCAATCCCTGTCCTCAGCCGTCGCATGATCTGGACGCCCCTCAGAATATCCAGCCTCGACCTCCTCAACACCTGCCCCCCATCCCTGCCATCATCTCCATCATCCCCATCCGAACTCTCCTCCTCTCTACTCTCCTCCTCTCCTCCAACTACTCCCTGCTCGCCACCGGCCACATCCTCCTGTCTCACTGCCCCTGGCTGTGGTACTACCAGAATGGGTGCTGGCTCATCAGGACTAGTAAACCGTGGAAAGGGATGTGTGTGGTAATATAGAGAATACTCATCAGACATACCGACATCAACAATGTCTCGCCTGTCATCCCATGCCTCTGGAGCTAATGACATGAACTCGGTATATGCTATCTAATAGGAAATACATGGCCCCCATCCGGCCTCATCTCTGCTCCGAGCAGAGTGTGTGACCCCCTGTGGCATCCCCTGGGTAAATCCAAACTATTTCTGCACCCACAACGCCAGAAACCTCTCAAGAATGAAAGGAGTCCTCCCTATCAGAAACCGAGGAATGCATACGAATGGCATCTCTATATCATCTGTATCCCATGACTCACAATCAAGATATGGTCGCCATACCACTGCATCCATATCATCTAGAAGTCGTCTCTAGTAATCCACCTTGCCCGGCTTGGGCTGGGTAAAGAACATAGCATACGTATATACATAGGGCCTACCTGGAGGCCTAACTCTAGGGCACGCCGATCTCATCACAGCAAGATGCTCCCATGCCCAAATCTGTAGCAACGTCACACCACACGACAAACTGGAAGCACCCCTGTACACCACCTGATGCAAATCATGATATAGATGCGCTAACATACAACTCCCCCATGCATATCTCCGCGGCTGTAGCAGCATCTGCTTCAAAATCCTGCCCCATCTCACTGATAATCCCTTTGACCGGCGATCCAGACAAAGGAGACCTCCAATGAATGCACCCAAAATTACAGGCAAAGCTGGATATCCTCGAAAGTCAGGCCTTGGTACCCAGTACCCAGCTATCTGTGCATCACCATACACCCTCCTCAAAGCATCTGTACCCCCGAGCTCCTTGTGATCATAGAACACAAGGGCGCCAACCACTGGGATACCTAATATCCTGTATACATCCTCTGGAGTCACAGTCACCTCCCCAGTCGGCATATGAAAGGTGTTGTGCTCCAAATGCCATCACTCTGCCAGCGCCGTCAACAATCCTCTATTGACCTGAATCAACAGCATAGCCAACAAGGATCTCAAACCACATGTATCTATCAAAGCTATATCAATAGGTGTCAACTCAGGTATCCTATCCCATCCCGCCGAGTGTCACTCTCTAATCTGGAGGTTTTTGAAAACCTCCTATTTTTATTTTTGGCTATCACAAGGATAATTAGTCAGAATCATACCGATCATTCAATCTCAATCAATCAAAATCAATTAGACTCATATCTATCAGTGACCTATATCAAGTGAACTATATCAATGAACTATATCAGACCCATATCAATGACTCATATCAGTGCATCATATCCTATCAACGACCCATATCACACAATCAATCCCATCAGGCAAACCAATACGCAAATCATATCAATTACTATTTGTTTTCTATCGCAGAAAGAAAATTTATCAGAAGTCATATCAATCATTTATCCGACAATTACTCTTTGTTTTCTACTCTAGGAAGCAAAGTTATTAGTTCAATCTACTCTTTGTTTTTGAAACAAAGTTATCAAACAATTACTCTTTGTTTTCTACTCTAGGAAGTAAAGTTATCAATCAATCATCAGATTATTCTATCATTTCTATCCATATCAATATGATGACACGACAATTTACCTATCTATTGACTAAGGAAGCAATATTCATCATCATTTTCACTTTCCTATCATCAAATCGTACTTTCTGCCTATTTTTTTACCAGAAGCGCTACTCTGTGGCCTCTATGCGCTAAAACCCATATGCACCGTTCTTTTCATGGGATGTGCTCAAACAGTTCCCCTATGCGCTATTTCCCTATATGCGCTAAAACTATCAACATAAGCGCTACTTTAGTTACCGGATGCACAATTTCCCTATATGCGCCACTGTTTTTGCTTGATGCGCTATTTCCTATATGCGCTACTATTTTTCCTATATGCGCCATACTCCTAAATTTTTGAATGACACCCTATATGCGCTATTGTTTTCGTCGAATGCGCTACATTGGTTTTACCCTAACTTTTTCAAATCTAGCCTAGATGCGCTATTTTTTTTACCCTAAGCACCGGAAAAATCATCGAAAGCGCTAAAACTCTCATAAAAGTGCTAAAACGACATTGGCATATCTAAAACCCGTGAAAAAAAGAATGCAGTTTGATTTCAAACGTAAAAATTTTCAACACAGGTGGTTAGATCGACTCACCGGTGGTCCGTATGCTGCTGGCCTCTGGTATCGGCTAGATCTCTCGAATCGGTGGCAATGATAAGGAATCTCCATGTCACAAGGTCACTCTCAGAGCTACAGTATTCACAAAAGTCAAAAAGTGCAAATGACTTGTCTTTTTCAACTTTTTTACCTTTTACAGGTCAAACAAAGGTAAGTTTGCTGCCTTTTGACTTTATTTTCATAATGGGACATTATTTCCATCATTTGTCGGGAGCTAAATCACTCTCTCCTCAGCAGAATATCATTATCTAATCTCGATTGTTTAACAAAATTTTCGTAATCCCTATCCTCATCCATGATTTACCTCCCGAGGGGGCATCATCAGCATCAGCATCAAAAGCATATTAGGGGAAAAATCTTATTTTTCTTTGAAGCAATGCGTTTCACACATCACTTCAAAGAGAGGCAAAATGTATATGTCTAAAAATGGTCATGATTAAGCTTATTAATTAATTAAATACGAATTATTTAATTAATTCTTCTAAAGTCATCTACATATAAATAAATTTAATTATTTATTTATATTGTTCATTTTCTAATTCTTCTACCTTAATTAAATAAATAATTTTATTTAATTATTGACATTTCCCACATTCCTCTTAATTAAATTAAATAAATATGATTATTTATTTTAATTACCATATCATTCTACAGTTTGAATATTTGAATATTCAAATAATGGAACATTCTCTTCATCCCATAATCAAATTAAATATTAAATATTTAATTTAATATTTTCCTCTCACTCTAAATTCACTTCTAAAACATAATTAAATATAATTTATTTAATTATGCGAGTTTCTATATCCATCTACACTTACAAATTAAATAAATTTATTTTATTTAATTCTAACTCATTCTAAACTCATTCTTCGAAACGGAAAATTCCCTTCGGATCTCAATGACGAAAATTGAAGGAAAAGGGAAACCTTCTATCTCCCTCTCCACTTACGAAAATCTTCCACTGTCCATTCGAACAAGCTTAATCTGGGTCGTTAAAACATGTCAGCCAATCGAATCATTTCTAAGACTCTATAAACACTGGTACAAATCCATGCATTGGTTACACACACGGATACACGCATATACACGACGAACATATACGCTTATGCATTCATATCATTTTCAGCATCACAACGATATTATCATCTTAGCATAGCCTTGCATTTAGCATAGTGTGCATTTTCAAATCTCGTTCTTCAGCTGTTCATTTTGTTGAGCTTGATCTACTGATCTGAGAGCCATTGGAAACAACAAAATGTTGGAGTTAGAGAGAGATAAGATGATTTCATGGAAGTTGCAGTAACAATTTGCTTATTCTATTTTCCTTTTCAGTTTTCTTGATTCAATGTCTTATTGATATGTGTTTGAATTCATTTACAATTGATACATTTTTCACACACACAGATTTAACTATCCATTTTCAAGTCATAGTTTCCATTTTTTAATCATCACTTAACTCCTCTTTTCTCTTCAATCATTTCAACCATCACTAATCAATTAACTCAACCTCCATTTGGAAATTCAATCTTCATCGATTAGTTAACTTTGCTTCACTTTAGAAACTTCTTCTCTTCTCACAAGTTAACTTAGTCTAAAATCATAAATTTTATGTGGACATTTATCCAATTATCAAATTAAATAATCTAATATTATCTTCTCATGGATTTGAAATGAAAAAATTATAATTTTTAGTTGAGTTGACTCCACAATCAGTTTAGTTAACTAAATTTTTTATTATTATCCTCATCTTCCATTTTATTTTTCCTTAGAAAGTCTATAAATAGGATAATTTCTTCATCATTTCATATATCACATCTTATGCAAATCAACTATTCTAAATCTATTATCAATCTAATGTTATATTGTCACGTCGCATCCACATACATTCAAGGTGAATCAACTTACACATTTTCAAGCTTGTTGTGGGATTGGTAAACTAGGATTTCATTTGATTTATTTTATGTATTATAGTATTTTGTTTTCCTATTTTTTGATTTCAATGCTTACATTTTGGTGAACCTGGCATGAACATGCTAACCTTTTCTTTTTGTTGTTTGTGAGTGTGTGTTGTTTGTTTCTTTCCTCACAAGTTGTAGGTTTGTTCAAGAAGTTATGAAAAATATATTTTTAGGAGCTTCTTGAGGAAAAAAAAACATCACAATTGCATCTAAAACTACTAAGAAATATTTATATATATATAAGAGTCCATATATTGGTGCAAAATAGCATTCTAGACTTTAAAAACAAACTTTTCAAGGACCTTTTTTTGTTAATCCATACATTTGTACGGATTTATACTTATTGTACTATTTTTTAATTGATGAACATATTAAATTCTACTAATAATTAATTTTATTGTTGTTACTAGTTAAAAATTTTGTTTACAAAGATTTAATAACTTGGCCAAATTTCTTTCCTTTCCTCTTTGTAATTTTCAAAAATACAAACCTTCTTTCATGAAAATACAAACCTTTACAAAATTGGTTTTGAGCTAGATGTAGTGAATCAAGTTATTTCTCCAAATCAACCAAAAATTAGGTATAATCAATCAAGGTGAGTGTTTCATTTGTAATCTTGAATTGAGCATATATTTTTCCTACATTATCATTTTTTGGTTTTTTTTTTTAAATTTATCAAAATTTTGTAAGCAATATAACAATTGCTTATTTTCTAATTTGAAGTATTATTTTATTTATTTTGAGCTAGCCATTGAATGCAACACCTTTTCATCATGAAAGAGAAAAATAAGTAAACAATCCATTTTTACAATCCAAAGAGAAAAAAAATAAAACTTCTAACAAAATTGGTTTTGCAGGATGAAATTAAGAAGAAAAGTTTATTGAAAATTTATTTTTTTGTGCCTTTTCAAACAACTGTATTGTGGGATTAAAATGAACACTGTATTTCAATTTGGTTAATCAAAAAACAATTGTCTTTGATCACAAAGGGCGTGCGTGTGTGTGTACACTCTTCTCTCGCACCCTTTGCGTGATCTTGAGAATAAAAAATACTTCTTCTTCTTCTTTTTAGGGGGAATGTCTAAGGATTTCATCATCCTAGATTATGATCTCAACTCCAATGTTTTGGTATATTATAAATAGTGAGGGGTGAATCAAAATACATGCCTCTTAGAAGTTGTGAATTTGTCATTTGGGTGAAGCCCCCAAGAACATTATACCTTGGGGAAGTGAAAGGATAAGGGTGGGTTACCCTCTTCTCCTAGTTTTTTTACATCTTTGCACTTTCAAATACATGGATTAGGCCCCATGTTCCCTTGTAGCATATTGAGATTCCCCTAGAAATCCTACATATCTTAGGATCTTTCGATCATCTTTTAAAGTGTGGTGCAACGGATGCATATCATACCCTAAATTTATTCATGACATACTTTCATGTGATGAGATAGAATTAACCAACGTAAATATTTTAGAAAACTTTAGTAAGGGATTTCTCATGTATGCAGCTATCCCTATCTATCCATTCACAGGTAGATGGTACCATTTGTGGGCCCATACTAAGAGTCACTCCCACCTGATTAATTTTAAGATTATTTATATTTTTTTATGTTTGTTATTGTTAGATTAGAACCTCCCTAATAAAAAACCCAATAGGGATCTTATCCTTTTGAGCCTTATATTTTTTAATCTTTTTTCTTAGTATATTCTTTCAAAATTGAAAAACCAAAAAAAACTTGAAAAACCACAAAATCCAAAAACCAATAAAAAATAGAGTCAATAGGTTCGTGCCACTCATTACTAGGCCCCAATCAAAGAAAAACATGGAATAGCATACCTTAGATCCATTTGCATCTATTAAATATTTTCAAGGTGAGAGTTTGCAAGTCCACCCTAGAGTTGACAAAGAAGATATGGTAGATCAACTTGAATACTCTCTTAGGTTTGTTGAGTTTATGAAACATGACCTTACTCAAAGTTATCTAGATCACCATGTAGGTTGGATAATACATGTATCCCAGAAAAACTTATAGAGGGTGCCACATTCTCCCCTAACTTTGACCAATTCAAACAAAGTAACCTCTTTGGGAAGGAAACTTTAGTTACCTTTGTCTTTCAAAACCCCTGCATGACATGACTTAAAACATAACTATAATTTCCTCTAACATCAACCAACCCAAACCTAACAAATTCACCACATAACCTATAGTAACATCGACCTTCCAAAATCCATTATATGAACATGCACAACAAGTGACTACGAACCCTCTTAACGCCTATCCCCCTCTGATCAATATCCTTGTTGCTCATACAATACATTTTTGACAAACTTTATAAAATTTCCTAGTGTCTTGAATGGAGGTCATTTTTTTTTGTAATGGATTAATGTTATTATAATGTTATTAAATATCACATTTTAAAAAAAAACAGCATTGAAGGCTACATAGTTACAAAATGGTTCCTTTGAATGACTTCATTTAATCCCTAAAAGGTGAAGTAATTTTTTCTAGTTAACATTTTGATAGGAATAAAGGAGACTATATTGGGTGTTTAATTTAATCCTCGGAGGTTTTACTAAGGGAAATTGATCTAACCCCTTTTGATTAAACCCCCTTAGATAGAACCCTCTTGCACTTAAATCACACTTTTCTAAAAATGTGATTTTAGGAAAAAATAAGATGACTCAAATGTGGAACTCACTATAGTGATTTCATCCATGTAACCTCAATGTAAATATCCAACAAAGAAGTCAGGAGTGTAAGTTTGAATTGTGTACATTATTTGATTATGGTAGAATCAATAGTCTATAGACCATGTGATTTAAATACTATTGTAATTGAAATGGCGGGAAAAGGGGGAGATCCAAAATGGGGTGTCCTAGGTCCTTCATACAAAGAATCTAGGAACTAATGATGTTCCTCTTCCCAAAATTTCATTGAAACTAAGAGATTGAAAGGTGTAGAGATTGAATTTCAAACCTAAGGTGAGCCAATTAGACCTGGATCTATTATTTCTTAGGACATTAGAATTTGGAACTAAATGGAAATGATTTGATGCAACTAAACCTAATAAACAATAAGACCTAGATGATAAAATGCAAGATCCTGAAGATATAAAAATTGGAATCACAATTCGTAGGAAAATATGATAAGGGTTTAGACACATGTACCTAGAATTTAAATTTGGTTATGAGCACTACTAAAGGATAGGTTCTCCCTAGGGTGAATGGGTCTTATTCAAGGTGTCCAAAATAAGCTTTGGCAATCCTTTGATGTTGGATCTTAGCTTTAGTTTGACACAGGTCCTATTGTCGAAAAGTTAGAAATAAAATTTGCAATTGAGTTTGTGTAGCTTGACAACAATGGTGAAAAATTATGCAATGTTGCAACATTTCTCTTTGAGATCTCTTTAGTCCTTCTTCAACCCGTAATCTGCACATACAAAGAGAGGAAAAATTGATTGTTTTGAATGGGGGTTTGTCTTAGTCAAACCCCATCTTTGGTAATTAAACCTTGATGGAATGATAATGACAATTGATAAATGGAAGGAATGATGAATGAACACTTTCTTGCTACAAATCACTAAACCTTTAATGGATTCCCTTAGAGGAGTGAAGGAAAACACATCACTCCAAGGAATCAAATCTTGATTTTCTTGATTTGTTGGATACTTGAATGCTTGGATACTTTAGGACCAACAATGCATATTAGCCTTCACAAGATGACATGAACACACATAAACTTGAACATGATTATAGGATCTTGAATGCTGCAACAAATGATTGAAAAACCTACTCTTGAATGCTCTTAATAATAATAGTTTCTCATAGTAATCCTCTCATAAAGTGTGTTAGTATGTCTTAGATTTGAGTTGATAAAAAGACTATGTATTTATAGGTATTTATCTAATTTATCAAAAATTAGATTCCAAAAGCTGAATATTGCATATGAAGTTTGAATCATTAAAATATTTCCAAAAAAATATTAAAATTTGGGACCTAGGACTTAAGGAGGACCCAAAGGTCCAATACAAATTCATTTTAGGGTGATTAAAATATTAATTACATTCATTAAATATAAGTTCCCCTTTCGAAAAACGGGAAAATAAAGCTTTGGAATGCATAATTTGGAAAATTAGGAGCTTAATTAAGTCCAATTAATTAAGGGACCCAAACATAGTGTGAAATTGTAAAGGTATACAATTTCCTACACTACATTTATCCCCCACTTTAGAGCGAGTATGATCTTACACTCAAACTCACACTAAAGTAGACTAATATGCATCAAGAGAGGTCCAAGTATACTAATGTTAAAAAGATAGGATGAAAAAGATCAAGGAGGTGGACAAGCCCTTAGGATCTAAGATTCTATGGCAAACCAACATAAGGACAAAGGGAAACACAAGATGTGTAAGATATGTGCAGGAAGACAAGATACACAAGCATACAATGTTAAAGCTAATGCAAAAAGGGATGAACTCACAAGTTGCATTATGCCACACCCATCAAATACATTCACAAGGATGTAAAATCACTTATGAAATGCATGGCTCCATTGGCTAGCAAGGTGTTATGTTAAGTGGCCATGAAATATGCTCACAATGGTTGGTGTAGTCCAGTATACACTAGGTGATCCCAAAGGCTAGATGAGAAACACACACTAGGTCTACAAGGTGTGAACTGATAAAAAGGTGGCAGATGGAAAAGTCATGTTAGGTCTACATGCCTTCCATACATCAACCATACCAAAAGTTATACTCCCTGATAACTTTGATAAGGTGCCACAACATGATCAAGTTGCTATGCCAATGCTACACTAATTTCAACCTCTGTGAATAAAGTGAAGCAAGAATCAATGCAATAATGCTAATGTACTCCCCCACTTTAAAGGAATTGCTAAACACTAGATTCTATGAGCAATTACTTTAAAGTAGAAAATGATAAATTTCAATTAATTAAAGGGAAATGAGTGCTTATTTAGAAAGCCCTATGCCAAACATATGTTTCCACATAAAAATGTGTCATGAAAAAGAAGGTTGCCCCCACATGATCCAAAGATAACACATAAGGGATCCATGGATTTGGGGTCAGCGCATGTCCTTGTTACAGTGATATAATAGATCTCGGAATTGTCATCATTCCCCAAATACCTCGTGGAACAATGAAAAAAAAGGAGGAATGACACATAGAGAGATATAAGACAAACAATCCTTTTGGTTCAACATGGAGGAGACCTAAATGTTTCAATGCTTTGCATTGTCCCAAAAAGGAAAACACTAGACAAGGGAAAAGACAATATTTACAACATATAGAAGAATGAAGATACAAATAGAAGAATGTCCCAATAGATTCACTTCCTTTGTATCCTTGCACCAATGAAGTAACTAGGGTCATCAAAAGAAATCTCACAAAGATAAAGACATGCCAAGAAACACAATACAAGGGATCACATTACACACATGCAATCACAAAGAACATAGATAGAAAAGAGAGCTAGTATGACACATGCGAAACAACCTAAAGCAAATCATTTGTATCCCAATTTTTTTCATCATATACAAAAGGGAGATAACTAGCCAAAGGAGAAACGACAAGTGCTAGAATAGGACAAGGCTATCAAACCTCTTTCCCCCTAAATTTAGGACAAGGATGAGCCTAGATAAGTGGTGAGAAGGTACTCCTTGCAATATGGAAAAATGATTTAGATAAAGTGCAATACATGTAATAGTGAGTATGTTATGACTCTACAACTATCACATGACAAGTAGAAAAGTGTGTGCATGTTATCCAATTATATCGATAATATAATTTTCACATCACCTTTTGTAAATCATGACACTCATTATTAAGACGACCAAGAGTTCTATGATATGCGCAGTAAGATATGTTTGTAATTTTTCCTTTTTTTTCTCGAATAGGTGGTAATGTAATCAATCCTAGATGGAGAATTTTATCCATTTTTCATTCGGCTTTAGTTATAGTGTATAAAAACTGGCATCTTCTTGAGTTTATAGTGCTTGGAATTTTTACTTGATTAGGAAATTGGTTGATGTGAAGGGGGAGGATCTTGGTATCCTAAAAATTGATGGATTCCATGCTCGTTGGTTATGTCACATCCTTATTTATTTAATATTCTAAAGCCTTGACCATAACTCTCTTCTAAGTTGATGGGTGTATCAGTAACTTGTGTTGAACACCCATAATACTAAGAGGGGGTGAATCAATATTCTCTGAAACCAGTTAAAAATTTAAACATTCATTCCACACATCATATTCAATTTGCAATAAGGAAAGAAACCATGAAAGAAATCATCAAAGCACATAACACATGAACACCATATTTTTACGTGGAAAACCCAAAAGGGAAAAACCATGGTGAGGATTAGCTCACAATATATTATAACCAGTTATAATATATTACAGAAAGGATCACTTCCAGCTGGACTCACTATCCAGAGAATAAGAGAAATAAAAGAGAGGGGTCCAGATCATTGCCGAGATTTGAACTACTACAAATGCATATATAATACACAAGAAATATAGTCCCCTTGGAGCTCAAAATATTGAATCAAGACACTTCATATTACTCTACTCTAACACTTTTCTCTACTCTACATTCACATCACATTCACATGCTTTGCTTAGGAATTCACATCATGCATTTTCTATAGTGATTCTCACATGCCATCACATCACTACAACATCAAAAATTATTTATACTTATAGGTCCATTACATTTGCAAACACCTACAACATCAATTAGGTCGGCCTAATTAGATGTATCATGTAAAACAATAACTTTTTGGCTCAAGATCCACATATACACACTTTTCATCTTAATTAAAAACTTATAATACATCCAAATAGGTCAGAATGGACTTATAATAGCTCCCGCACGACCCCAAACATATTAGGTTGGCACTGCTAGTGAGACAACACCAAAATACACCAATTGATTATCCATGAATTGACATGCATACCTCCAAAACACACACCACTTTGAATAAACACTAATTTGAAACTTATAAACACTCCTTCAAATCTGTATAACAAAATATTATTTCACGGTGGAATGAAAACCATTCCAAATAGGTCCTCTGAACTGGAAAACCCGATATACTATCAACCATAACTTTTGCACCAGAGGACATAAAGACATGAAACTTTGGATTTAAGGTCCTCAAACATGTACCAAAAATTCCTTAGAACCGAAAACAAAAATACCTCAAGGAAAATCATTGCAGACCAAAAAACTAATGCTTTGTACATTGAAAACTGTGTTCTAGACTTAGTCAAATATACAACATATATATTTTGCATTAGAGCAAGACATCCACATCTCTATACTAGATTAACATCCCCATGCTCACTCATGCTTCACCAACTGACTGTACCTCAATGTATATATCAAACCAAAATGTTGACATCAATGACAATATTGTATAAGCTCATGCTCATGTTGCCAACAACCATATCAATGACAATCTCCTACCCCTTCCAACAATCTCCCTCTTTGTCATTGATGGTAACATGCATCAAATCTTCTCCATGTATTCTTCAAAATACTCTCCAAATTTCTCTCCCCCTTTGACAACAAGGGAAAAGGGTGCACACATATTTTCTATTTTATGCTCCCCCTTTGACATTATTCATATATACATGATTTTTCCTGACTTACTCATAGATTCCCCCTAACAGTATTATCCATCTAAACTAATCAAAATTTGCACTATCCTACAAATTATGCATATATAAAAATAAATTTGACTATGAAATTTGAAATGCATAAAAAGAAAAGAAATATACATAGATCAACCGAAAGCAGTGAATAACACCTACAATTTTTCTAGGTGTGCATGCCAGTCCTTTTTACCATTCTCCCAATGATTCTTGGCTAGTCTAAGCATGTGGTTCATATCCTCAAACTCCATGAGGAGTTCTTCACCTTCATTCAGAGTACTAGGTACCAGATTCATCTTTATTTCTTTCTTTGCATTAGTCAAAGCACCAAATATGGGTGTGAACTTTGCATTCACCAGATCTCTGATATTTCCAAACCACACTATGATATTTTCTCTGTGTTCTTGCAGATGGAAGAATTGTTCATGCAAATTTTCAATTGCTAATGTGGTGGATCCATATGCATCATTTTTCAGATCATAGGCACTAGATTCCTTATCAATCTATGCCTCAATGGAATCCATCTCGACCTTTATGTTCTTTGTTGAAGTGGGCAACTTCAAGCAAAACTAAAATAGATCCTTGGCCTCTACAACACAATTCTACACATCATTAAGGTTGTTTTATAGTTTTCCATATGCAGTGGCACATTTATCTATTATGTCTGCCAAACTTCTATCATTCATCTTTTTATTGATCTCCTTCTCCAACTTATCTTCAAGACCAACAAAATATTATTTGAAATAATCAAGTAAAAGCTTCAAGTTTTGAACATCCGATAAGGAATTGTCAATACTTACTTCGGGAATACTCTCCTACAACACCTTCATTCCTTCATCTATCAGCTCCACACTCTTATAATGTGTCTACAAGATCCCGTTTCTGGTGAAGGCATGTGATGCATCACCGAGTTGTAACTTTTACAGTACATCTTGCCTATGTTGCATTACAATTTTTAATAAATGGGTAGAAACAACAAGTTGGAACTGTAATTGCATGCTCAATAGACTCTTCAATGAATCTCTAGAGGTTCTGGAAGACTCTCCAACCATTTTCACATTACCTTCATCCTTCTTCTCCTCTACATTTTCCTTGTCACCAATGTCGTCTTCTGCTTTTTCATTATTCTTCTCAGCATTGACAGACTCTCTCATCCTTCCTCTCATTATCAACTCATTTAGCATTTTTATTCGAAGGAGGCATATTTTTTGTATTTTGTACCTCATTGATCTTCAGGTCATCTTGTACAACCTCATCTTCAACATTCTTCTTTGTTTTCGAAGGAGGGGAGATATGACCTGTATGCACATCCTCCTTTTGCATATTCGTGTCCTTATCTTTTCCAACAATGTTTTCTCCTAATGGAGGAGTGTTATTAGTAACATTTTATTCTTCTGTATTCACATTATCTACTAGTAGAGGGGTATCTTTTTGCACATTCTCCTCTTCATCATGCTCAAGTTGAGCATCTTCTTGCTATGTATCTTTTGGTATAATAACTTCAGGAGCAAAAAAATCATCATGTATTTTCTCTTTAGTGTTTGATACCATGCCTAGCTCTTTTACCAAATCAACAACCTTCTCAATTGTTTCATTTCTCAACCTCTCAATATCATTTTTATCTTTTCTCATAAGTGTAGTGACCCTTTGTTTGGTCCTGAATTGTTTGTTGTACACTTGAGCTAGTCTAGCTCTATTCTCATCTAAAAGGGGAGAGCCAATCTCGTAATGTCCCCTTTTTAGCCCTATGCTTTTTAGTGGCCATTAGCCTATTTTCAAAGTCTCGTAGGCTATTCAAAGGAATTTTTTAGGGTTTCCTATTCTATAGGAGGTATCGTTCTAAGTTTTCAGGGGATGGATGTAGGAGTTTTCCAATATGTTTTCTAGGTCTTTCTAGATTTTCAAAGAGCTTCAGTGGGGTGTCACATGCATTTTGATTAGTGACCATTTCTAAACTTACTATTTTTAGTAAGTTATGGTGGCTACCCAAAATGTGCTCAAACGATGTTTGGAGTCACTAGTTTTAGCAGTATGCTATTTTTAGTAAGTGTTATTTCTAGTAGTGTGGTTTGGTAGCAGTTTAACACTTGGATTATACTTCTGGCAGTGAGGCAGTTCAGTTTTGGAAATGGATTCTCCAACATTCTTGGAGTTCAAAAAAGGAAAGTTTAATAACTTAAGTTATATTATTTTCTAATGTTGCTTTTGGCCCCCCACCTAGGCTTTATGACCTAAGTTGTTTTAAAAGGTGGACTCATGAGTTAGATGCCCTTTTTGGAGACTTTACAAATTTAAATAATTTTTATGCCAAAGATAAAGTGGATGCCATAGTTGCCAAGATAAAGGGGTTTTAATAAATAATATAATATTCCTCATTTGGGCATCCCTTTTTGGAGGGAAAAGGAGTTTTGAATTTATGGGTTTGGAGCTTATAAATAAGTATCTCTCCCTCTCATTTGATTATCTCATTTTTATCATAATGAAGTGTTGTCGAAATGATTTTAGACTCTTACTTTGAGGTTGGTACACCTCCTAGTTCTTCATCAGTTTTAAGTTTGGAAGATAACATCAAGCTTCAATGGTGATGGATTTCCTATTTTCTTTAGTTTTTAGTAGCTTTGATATTTTCTAGTAATTATTTTGGTGTGTTCTCTTGTTTTTGGAGTTTTTTGGTAGTGTTCAAAATAAACCTAGCTGACCCACATTTTAACTTGCATCATTATGAGGAGTTGAGATATTTTTGTGGGTATTTTTTTTGAGTTTTCCTCTCATTGGGGTGCCCCCTTTCTCCAGTTTTGCTGATTTTTAGATGAGTATATAATTTTTGGCATAAGGTTGACCAACTTGGGAGGTCATACCATTTGCAATAGGCTCATGGGATGCGTGCTTGAGTTTTCAGTGTTGGGTTGTAGATTTTGGTTGCTAGGACTTGGATTCCTAGCTTCTTGGAATCATTTGCATCAGGTTTGAAGTCATTCAAAGGAGTATGGAGGGAGTTATGAGGTTTTATTGAGGATTATGGTTCGCTACTCTTTCATACCAGACTACTGTTGCATCATATCAGGCCTAGTAATTTCATTGTTTATTCACTTTTCCTTGATGCCATATCATTGTATTGTTGTTGGGAGAAGTTTCTAACACTGGGGCTTTATTATTGCTAAGTTATCTCAAGATATATTATAAAAGACTCCATATTGAAATGTTGAACTAGTAGTACACTAATCAACTTCCTTATTTCAGTATTTTGTATTTCACTCCCATTGGATAAGTGATTGAGTTTTTTCTTTACTTTCTATTGCTCGCTGAAAAGTGGAAGTGACTGGATATGCTTCCAAGTTCTTTGCTTAAATTTACTTTTCTGTAGCTCATTGAAAAGTGGAAGTGTTTGGCTTTGCCACCAAGTATAATTTACATTTTCTCTATTGGCTATCTTGCTACCAATAGCTATTGTACTTACAACATTTCATATTGTTACCAGATCCCCTTATACCGTATGCTCTCACCTTTCCCACTTCAAGATTTGGGTGATCAGAAAGTGACGTGTTGCTCCTAGTTCTTCATCAGTTTTAAGTTTGGAAGATAACATCAAGCTTCAATGGTGATGGATTTCCTATTTTCTTTAGTTTTTAGTAGCTTTGATATTTTCTAGTAATTATTTTGGTGTGTTCTCTTGTTTTTGGAGTTTTTTGGTAGTGTTCAAAATAAACCTAGCTGACCCACATTTTAACTTGCATCATTATGAGGAGTTGAGATATTTTTGTGGGTATTTTTTTTGAGTTTTCCTCTCATTGGGGTGCCCCCTTTCTCCAGTTTTGCTGATTTTTAGATGAGTATATAATTTTTGGCATAAGGTTGACCAACTTGGGAGGTCATACCATTTGCAATAGGCTCATGGGATGCGTGCTTGAGTTTTCAGTGTTGGGTTGTAGATTTTGGTTGCTAGGACTTGGATTCCTAGCTTCTTGGAATCATTTGCATCAGGTTTGAAGTCATTCAAAGGAGTATGGAGGGAGTTATGAGGTTTTATTGAGGATTATGGTTCGCTACTCTTTCATACCAGACTACTGTTGCATCATATCAGGCCTAGTAATTTCATTTTTTATTCACTTTTCCTTGATGCCATATCATTGTATTGTTGTTGGGAGAAGTTTCTAACACTGGGGCTTTATTATTGCTAAGTTATCTCAAGATATATTATAAAAGACTCCATATTGAAATGTTGAACTAGTAGTACACTAATCAACTTCCTTATTTCAGTATTTTGTATTTCACTCCCATTGGATAAGTGATTGAGTTTTTTCTTTACTTTCTATTGCTCGCTGAAAAGTGGAAG
This sequence comes from Sequoia sempervirens, assembly GCA_007258455.2. Classification (NCBI taxonomy): domain Eukaryota; kingdom Viridiplantae; phylum Streptophyta; class Pinopsida; order Cupressales; family Cupressaceae; genus Sequoia; species Sequoia sempervirens. The sequence continues at coordinate 25,681 of VDFB02056360.1, forward strand.
TGACTGGATATGCTTCCAAGTTCTTTGCTTAAATTTACTTTTCTGTAGCTCATTGAAAAGTGGAAGTGTTTGGCTTTGCCACCAAGTATAATTTACATTTTCTCTATTGGCTATCTTGCTACCAATAGCTATTGTACTTACAACATTTCATATTGTTACCAGATCCCCTTATACCGTATGCTCTCACCTTTCCCACTTCAAGATTTGGGTGATCAGAAAGTGACGTGTTGCTTCTAGTTGTTTATCTTTCATCGGGATAATGCTAACAGATGAAGTTTATGTGAAAAAAATTAGGAAGAAGCTAAGGGGGATATTTCAAATCTCTTCCAAGGTAGATGCCCTCAACCTTGCCTCTTCATTTATTGCCTCTTCTCTTCTTTCATACAATGCACTTTTCAAATCTTCAGGAAATTGGCCTTCAATATCCTTCATGTTGACCTCAAATGTAACAATATATCTAGCAATTGCCTCTTATATTGTAGTCTTATCAATATCATCTATAGTGGTATATAGTGCAATAGTTTGTTCCAACATTTCATGCTCAACTATACCATTAAATAATGCTTCTAATTTCATGGGGCTATGTGTTCTTATCGAGGAAGCCTTATCCTTCTTCTTCTTCTTTGCTTCTAGAGATTTTTCTCATTTGTTGGACTTGGATTTCTTCTCTCTTACATAAATTATGTATCCCTCTTTCTCTTTCTCCACCTCAACTTTATTATCGGTATCTATAATGTCAACTTTTTCCTTCTTTCCATTGGCTTCTGCTTGTGATGCTCCAATTTTCTTTTTTTGATCAGAGGTTTTTCTTCTACCTCTTCTTCTTCATCAACACTCGGGTTCTTTTCTCTTGTTTCCTTAGCCTTTACTATTCTTTTTTGTGTGGCACCTTGTTGTTTCAATAAAGAAGCCTTTTCTTTCACTAGCACACTTTACTATTTTTTTGGAGTACTGGTTGACTCCTTCCTCTTTGTTCCACTAAAAAAGGAAAATGTCCCGAAGAACTTGGGGGCAACCGAAAAGGGGGTAGATGTTCTACCAAATATTCTAATGCTAGATGTACCTCCTGAAGATTTGGTCATGCTTTTGGATTTCTCCACTTGTTCCTTTGATAGTCCCATCACCTTTGCAACCTGTGCAGTCATCTTTTCAATAGTTTTCTTTATCTATTTTTACCTCTGCTCATGTGCACCTCCATAGAATTCTCATGATATGTTCCATATCTTTCCTCAGAGGTGTCTCTAGGATTTCCTAGCATATGGTTAGCTAGACCAACAATTACATCCTCAACAACTTCATATCCCATTTCTGAGATCCACATAGTTCTAAGCTCAACAACCTCCATTATGCAACAATCCTTGCTCACCATGAAGATAATGTCTTTTTTGTAATTTTCCACCACTTTATTTGGAATTGTTTCTCTAGATTGCATGTTCTCTTGGAAATTTTTAAAGAATCCCCATAGCGCTTTATTTTGTGTGTCTTCATCACCTAATCTCATCAAGTGGTCTTTGATTTGATGTTCCACTTGTCTTTCCTTCAACCACACTATGTTTTTGGTTTTGGGAACTCATTAAGAAATTAGAAAATCAAACAAATGATCAAGGTACCGAACTTGAAGGGGTATCAGGATTCCTTAAAGTCTTCTATAAATTCTCTAGGAGTTGTTCCCTCAACAACTCACAAAAATTATAATTAGTGCCTTTCTTTACCATCTCATATGTAGTGTTGATGGAAGTTATAGAAATAGAGTTCTATCTGTTTGTAAAATATATCTTGTACCCTATTACCATTGTTGCATATTTTACTACAGGGTCTATAATGTCTTTGATTGTCAGGGCTCTTTTGTCATACCTTCCACCAGCTAACTCCATCACCATTTCATTTTTCACTGACTTGAGTGTCAGAATTTGTCTAGTTGAGCATAATCCCGTAACAACACCGTATCTTTGGTAGAGGCTTAATTATTGTCTATTAAAACTAACCCTAATCCAAAGATCTTAACTCAGTTTCCAGAGGAAACATCTACACTAGAAGCTAGCATACACTCATCCTTAACCTCATTCTCCTCTTTCTTTCTCCATATCTTTCTTCATCTCTACTGGATCAACCTTTTTCACTGGATCATTCTTCTTTACTAGATCAACCTTTACATTTTTGCTTCTACAAAACTTAGTAATGTGTCCTAACTTATTGCATTTGTGGCATTTGACATTTTGAATAAGCTTTCTTCTACTTACTCTAGATCTGCATTGATTATATTTATGCCCAAATCTGTTGCATGTATAACAATAGCCATTTAAAAATTGAAACCTCATGCCATTATTATAGCCATTCATCATCTAATTTTAACATTCACTAGCCTTATGACCGAATCTTTTGCATGTAGAAAATTGATCAAGAAATTATTGAATATTCTAATTCATTTTGATTCTACATTCCATAGCCTTATGTCCAAATTTATTGTAGGAAATGTAGACACTAAAAATTGTCCTAGGCCTATGAATTTATTAAATCCCCTTTCATCCTTGATAATTAAATAATTTTAATTATTTAATTATTGTCCAAAGTCATAAAATATTCTATTAATTAAATAATTTTAATTATTTAATTAAGTCATTTCCATCATTCTATTTCATCTTTGATTAATTAAATCACTAATATTCATGTCTCCTACATATAAATAAATCTAATTTATTTAATTGTTACTATCTTAATTAATGATATCAAATTTCCACAATCCATATTGTATTATTCCAAAGACTTTTGGATTTGATTGTGTGCAATTTTTAATTATTACTATCTTAATTGTTACTATCTTGTCTACTATAATTAAATAATTAATCCTAATTATTTAATTATTTATTTATCTTTTTCCTCCACGGTCAAATATATAAATATTATTTATTTAAGTGACTTTCTAAATTAACTTTCCCTCCCACATTTTGAATTAAATTACTATTTAATTTGAAAAATCAATTTGCCTTTTTCATCTATAATTAAATAATGTTGCCATTATTTAACTAATCACTTGCCCATTCGAACTAAATGACCTTTTGGAATTATTTAGTTCCTCTCCCAGTCTTATTCTTATCTTGTCACGTCTCATTTAATTTCAACCATTGATTGGAATTAAAATCATTCAATCTCGATTGTTCATTCAAATTCATCTTGTCTATAAAAGACGCCTATCACTATCATTTTGATATCTTAGAAACCCAGAGAATTAGGCCGAGACAATTATCTTTGAAGTTTTGCTAGCATAGACATAGGCCATTATTTCAATTTATCTGAGGGCATTAATCATTTAGAAGCAAAATGGAGAAGGATAATGGAGGTGATGCAATGGAGGCATGAAGGTTATGGTAACACCGTTTATTGTTATTTTGTATTTATGAAATCTTTTGTTCTTCATTATTAGATTAGGGATTTTAAGGTTTTATTTGTTGTGTTTAATGATCAATCCTTCAATCTTCCTAATCATAGGAATAACAAAAACCATTAAAAGATGGGTACCTTTGTGCATTTAGTTGTCTGATAGGTGATCTTTTGAAATCTTTCCTTTGATTCTGGATCTGCTCACCATTGATCTTCTTGTCCTCAATCTTCTTTTCATTTTTGTTTGGAGTTTGATTTGTCTTTGATATTTCACCTTTTTCAAACCCTAATCCTTCTTTGTCTTTAGATCACTTCTAATTTGCAATCATCTCATCAAGCATTGTAGTACTCTTCTTGAATATTTTTTTTCTCTAGATTTGATCTTAAGGTTACTTCTTGTTCAAGTTTTGAGCATTCTTCAGATTTTTCTTTTAGTTTAGAATTAAGGTAATCTTCAACTCTTTTACTTTTGTCAATCTACAATTTTAGGCTGGGAATGATCTCATTTGATTACTTGAGCTCTTTGATCATGTTTGTAGTTTTCTTGAGTTTCTCTCTCAATATCTTAATGCATTCATCTGCATCACTAAGATCCTTTTTCAGATCTTTGTTCTCAAATTCTACATTATCCATATCATCCAAGGTAGATTTGAGTTCTCCTTCCATTTCAACAATGCAATCTTGATTAGTAAATCCCATCATAGGAATTTCTTCTAGAGGATTAGGATACTTCCTTGTAGCCATGTGTTCAACTCCAAGACCTACCTCAATGATCAAGCCAATTGAAGGAACCAAGCTCTAATACTAATTATTGAACACAAATAATATTGAAAGATTCTTTGAAACCACTTAAACATTTAAACATTCATTCCACACATCATATTCAATTTGTAGTAAGGAAAGAAACCATGCAATCAATCATTAAAACACATAACGCATGAACACCAAATATTTATGTGGAAAACCAAAAAGGGAAAAACCATGGTGAGGATTAGCTCACAATATATTATAACTGGTTATAAGATATTACAAAAAGGCTCACTGCAAGGTGGACTTAGTGTCTGATGGACTCACTATCCAGAGAATAAGATAAATAGAAGAGAGGGGTGGCTCACTGCCAATATTTGAACTACTACAAATGTATCTACAATATGTAGGAAATATAGTTCCACTGGAGCTCAAAATATTGAATCAACACACTTCATATTACTCTACTCTAACACTCTACTCTGCTCTGTGTTCACATCACATTCACATTCTCTACTTAGGAATTCACATCATACATTTTCTACAGTTCTTCTCACATCTTATCACATCACTACAAAACTAAAAATGATCTTATATTTATACCCATGACATTCACAAACACCTACAAAATCAATTAGGTTGGCCTAATTAGATGTATCATGTAAAACAATAACTTTTCAGCTCAAGATCCACCTATACAGGCTTTGTGCCTTAATTCAAAACTTGTAACATATCTAAATAGGTTGGCATGGACCTATAATATCTCTTGCACAACCCAAACATATTAGGTTGGCACCACTGGTGAGACAAAAACAAAATACACCAACTAATTATCCACAAATTGACACATAGACCTCCAAAACACACGCCACTTGGACTACACACTCATCTAACACCTATAAAAACTCCCTCAAATCAGCATAACAAAATATTATTCCATGGTAGAATGTGGACCACTCCAAATAGGTACCATGCACTGGCAACATTGTCACTAAAAAACTCGATATACTGTCAACCATAACTTTTACACCAGAGGACATAAAGACATGAAACTTTGGATTTAAGGTCCTTAAACATGTACCAAAAATTCCTTAGAATGTGGAAAAAATACCTCAAGGTGAACCATTATGGACTAAAAAACTGATGCTTTGTACACTAAAAACTATGTTATGGACTTAGCTCATGCTCATGCTACCAACAACCATATCAATGACAATCTCCTCAACCTTCCAAAAACTCGGTGGGCATAGGATAGAATACTATCAATGTTGTCATCCTTTTTAATTGATGGTTGAGTCTTATTTTGTGATTCAAATTCAGGATGTAAAAGGTTGAACATATCAAGTGATGGGATGATAGGTGGTGTTGTTGCATATAAGGATAAAAGGATGCATTGTTATCAAGTTCATGGAAGAAATTTTGTATGAATTCTTGCATGCTATCTTCATCTTGGCCTAAGATATCCACCTCACAAGGACATTCATTAGGAGGTGAAGATTCATGAATGTTGTCAATTTCATTAGGATCATTACCAAATATACAACTTGAAGCATCAACCAAAGATTTAAAAGACATCCACATTTGACCAAAACACATATCCATGGTGAAAGGTTTAAATGTAAAATACAAGTGTGAATAGATGTGATAATATAATTTTTAGATTTGAAAATGATATTTGACTGATTTTAAATGCAAGGACCTAAAATTGATTGTTTTGAAATGCCAATTTTGATTTTAAACAATGCACTTTTTCTCACTAATTGAACTAGATGCAAACAATTACAAAAAAATACAATTTTTGAAATTGAAACATAGATTTGTAGGTACAACAAAGTGAAGCAAACAAACATTGATAAATGTATAAAAAAATAGAAAATTGCATGTACAAGGATAGGTTCGCCCTAGGACAAATGTGTCCTTGGATAGAGATTTGAGAAATTAATTTATGAATGTTTAATTTTATATTTAAGTTCAATGTTCCTAACTACAAACATATTCTCCAATAATAGAATTTTCAAAAATTGATATGAAATGAAAATACAATTTTGTGACAATGTATGAACAAATTGATAACTTTTTTAATGAAATTTTTGATGTAATTTTGATCTAAATAACTGAAAAACACTTTTATGCAACCTAATATGTAGAATGTATGCAATGTTTTTGGATTTCTTATGAATTTGAATGATGCAAGTATGCAATTTGTAACCCAAAATTCAATACAAAACTAGATAATGAAAAACCTAGATCTAGGGTTTCAATTATCTCCAAATCAAAAAAGATGATGTACAATGTCAAGTTCACCAAAATGAAGTGTTGGGAAAAGGGGGAGATCCAAGTGGGGTGTCCTAAGTCCTTCATACAAAGAACTTAGGAACTAATGATGTCCCTCTCCCCAAAGTTTCTTTGAAACTAGGAGATTGCAAGGTGTAGAGATTGACTTTCAACCCTAAGGTGAGCCAATCAGACCTGAATCTCTTGTTTCTTAGGAAAGTAGGATTTGGAATTAAATGGAAATGATTTAATGCAACTAAACCTAATGAAAAATAGGACCTAGATGATAAAATGCAAGATCCCAAAGATATAGAAATTGGAATCACAGTTTGCAAGCAGATCTAAGAAGGGTATGGACACATGTACCTAACATTAAAATTTGGTTTTGATCACTATTGAAGGACAGGTTCACCCTAGGGCGAATGGGTCATAGTAAAGGTGTCCAAAATAAGCTTTAATTGTCCTCTAATGTTGGATCTTAGCTTTAGTTTGACATAGGTCCCACTATCAGAAAGTCATAAATAAAATTTGTGGTATCAGGATATAATAACCTGACCAAAATAACCCTGGACAAAATAACCCGACCAAAATAACCCAAGGACAAAATAACCCAGCGTCATAATAACCCATGGAAAAAATAACTCATGGTCAAAATAACCCATGGAAAAAATAACCCATGGTCATTTTAGATCAAGCTAGTAAACTAGAAATGACATAAAATAAATTATAAATATGATTGTGAGGCACCATAGAGGCTATTTAGGTCATTTTTAGACCATATATCCATTATATACCCCTAAAATAGCCTTAAAACACCTTTAATATGCTTAAATAACCTATAAAATGGTAAATAAGTATAAAAATAAAGGCAATTTCGTGGGAATAAGTTGATTATTTTGAAGACAAATGGATTGGCAGACTAACCATAAGAGGCAACAAACGATCACCCAAGTTTCCAATCACAATGTGGAATTGCTATTCATCTACTCAAGATGATCTTCCCATAACCAATAATACTATTGAGGGATGGCACATAGGATTTAGTGAATTGCTTCAAGCATCACATAGCTCAGTCTGGAAATTCATCAAAGTGGTGAAAAAGAATAGAGTCTCCAAGAGAATAGAATAGAGAAATATATGGTTGGATACACTGGGAAACCAAGCAGGAAAAAATATCGTGAACTCAAAGAAAGACTAAAAAGATTGGTTGATGGTTATGACAACCATAACATTTTAGATTATATAAGAGGCATTGCTCATAATTTGACACTTTAATTGAAAATTTGAATAATAAAATTTTCTAGCAACATACATGTAGTTTATAAATTTTGTTTTACTTTCTCTATATTCTTATGGGGATATTTTGTCCAGGGGTTATTCTGACCACGGGTTATTTTGGCTTGAGTTATTATGACCCCGGGTTATTTTGTCCCTGGGTTATTGTGACTGGGTTATTTTGTCCAGGGTTATTTTGGCCGGGTTATTATGTCCCGTAACCAAATTTGTAATTGAGTTTCTGTGGCTTGACAACAATGGTGACAACTTATGCAATGTTGCAAAATTTTCTATTTGAGATCTCTCCAGTCTTGCTTCAACCTATAATCTGCACATACAAAGAGGATTTTTTTGTTTTCAATGGGGGTTTTCCTTAGTCAAACCCCATGTTTGGTAATTAAACCTTGATATAATGATAATGATAATTGATAAATGGAAGGAATGATGAATGAAAACTTGCTTGCTACAACTCACCAAACCTTTAATGGATTCACTTAAAGGATTGAAGTCAAACACATCACTCCAAGGAATCAAATCTTGCTTTGCTTGATTCATTGGATACTTGAATGCTTGAATGCTTTAGGATCAACAATGCATATTAGCCTTCACAAGATGACATGAACACATATAAACTTGAACATGATGATAGGATCTTGAATGTTGCAACAAATGACTGAAAAACTTGCTCTTGAATGCTCTTGACAATAATATTTTTTCATAGGATTGGTCTAATAAAGTGTGTTAGTATGTCTTAGATTTGAATTGATAAAAAGACTTTTTATTTATAGGAGTTTATCTAATTTCCCAAAAACTAGATTCCAAAAGCCAACAATTACATATGAAGTTTGAATTATTAAAATACCACCAAAAGCATATTAAAATTTGGGACGTAGGACTTAAGGAGGACCCAAAGGTCCAGGACACATTCATTTCGGGGTGATTAAAATATTAATTGCATTAAATAAATATAAATTTCCCTTTCAAAAAATGGGAAAAATAAGGCTTTGGAATACATAATTTGGAAACTTAGGAGCTTAATTAAGTCCAATTAATTAAGGGACCTAATCATAGTGTGAAATTGTAAAGGTATACGATTTCCTACACTACAGTAACAAAGAAAAATCTACATTGAGAAAGGTGGTGGAAAAAACTCAATCAATATTAATGTGACATCTTTAAGTTGACAAATAATCTTGAGGTGAGATCAACTAACATTATTAGTGATACCCAAACACTAAAAAATCCATCTCAAGCATACATATAGAGAATGACAACTTGTATGTAAGTCACACAAAACAAGGTGATCCTTTTGGATTTCTTCACTTTCCACTCTCCATTCTCCACATTTTTATAGAAAATTTAGAAATAAAATCTCTATTCGTGGCATGTTTCCACTTGAATTCAAATTCATTATATTGTTTTTCCAAGTCAAAGAAAATTAGAGATGTTTTTAAGACAATCAATAAATAATATAAGGATCGTTAATGTGGCCATGTATTAGGGAAAAGAGGTATTCCCTCCAAAAATATCAATATATAATCATTTTTAGTCAAGTGATTGGTCCAAAAGTAAGTTATGAAAATAGAGTGTTTCCCAAGTAACTTAAATGTTTGATTCACTAATATGATTATACTTTTAGTATGTATCACCCAACTTCAAACTAAACACCAAATGAAGAAATTGCCAAAATAAGTATATCAATGTCAAACAAGACCAATATATGATCTAGGTGAACTAAATTTATCATAAATTTATTATCCTAAACTAAAATGGGTGAGGAACCATTACAATACAAGAAAAGAAAATATATTTACCATGCCAAAGTTGATAAAAATAAAAGTGCATGCAAAAAAGATGTGGAGTGTGCATGGTACCATCATGTCTTTGTTAGTTCAAATTTTATTATGTGCATTGTGACCCTCTTTCCAATCACTAAAACCCTACATAGTGTCTTACTCTAAGTAAAGAACAACCCTTGAAAGGGTAGTCTCACCTGAAGTGTAAAATAGATTCAAAGACCCATAATTACAATAATTGTTATGGACATGCTAACATACAAACCTACATATTAAAGCTACAAATAAAATAATAATTGGACATGCACATTGTGATTATATACAACACTTGAAACTTCAAATGAATGCCATAAAATATACATATTACAACACATAGAAACCTCCCTTGCTTGAGGGGGTGGATAGAAATTAGACACCCTTTGCTTTCTAGACATAAACTTTTAAAAAATATGGACCAATTTGTCACAACTAATGGGTTCATTTATTAGCCTATTTTCTGTTGATTTTATGCATTCTTTCAAACATTATCAGAAAATCCTTTCACACAACACTCCTATGCTATGCTATCTTTTCATGCTTATTATACAACTTTGGACCTGAATTATAGTAATGGAAATATAGTTATGATATAGTAGTATTGCATGGTTTATATGTGAGTATATATGAAATGTGGATGGAATTTTTTATTTAATCATTATAGTTAGCTTTGTGTATATATATTTTGGATTAACCTCTTGCAGCCCAAGAAGACACTGCAGCCTACAACAACTGTAAGTTGTAGCCCACAACGAAAGGATGACTTGGACAACTAAATAGGAAAAGTGCCAGATCAAGCTAAGTGTAATAACTACCATGTGGAGGAACCTAATGGAGTTAGTTGTGCATCATTATGATAGATAATAAGGTGTTGAGAAGAAGAATTCTTTGTTGATAGGATTCTAGATAACTGTTTGTGTGTTCCACATGCAAATCTATTTTGTGTAGTTTCAATTGTAGTAGAACTCTTGTTTCTTTTCAGTTGTAGTTTGAATAATTCAATCTTAATTGCATACTTTGATAACTAGGGATTTGTAGTTAATGATTTCAGCTAGGAGTTGTTTTAGAATAAACTCCCCCATGCTTGTATATAGCCAGTGGTTAAGTCCTTAGATAGTTATTTGATTTTTAGTATTTTGTTATCAATTACTTTTCATTTTCACTTATCATCTATAGACATGTTGATTATTTAGAAATTATTTCCTTGAATACAATTTGTGAGGAATATTTTGTGTAATCTTTTGTGATGTGTAATGAATGAAGTTCAAGTTCATATGAATGCATAGAATCTGAAGATTTAGATTTGGTTTTAGTTAAGTAAATACAACCACTTGAGCAATCCACTCAGGGTAACTGTTCTTCACTACATTTGTAGTTGTTTATTTTTGTTTAGTAGTTATTTCTATTTTGTTGAACAATTTGGATAACTGAGAGGGGGGGTGAATCAGTTACCATAAAACAATTCTCTTGACTTTGATTAATCTAGGGCCAACTTAAACTAATCAGATAAATATCTTAACAAATAAGAACATGAAAGCACATAACAACAACATACAAAATGAACACCATAATTACATGGAAACCCAAGAAGGGAAAAACCACGGAGAATGCTAATTCTCAATTATAGAACACTAGTTAAGGTGATTTTACAAAAGGCTCATTTTCGAGTTGCTCACTATAGGGTGGCTCACTACTGGTGGGCTCACTGCCTGATTAATACAACAAATTACAAAATAGTCTCACTGAAAAAGGTGAGCTGATGAAGTTGCATCTACATATGTATGAATTCAATCCCGGTTAAGAACACAATATCTATCTGCATCAAATCTGATCAGGAACCTTCTGCACAACTTCTTCACACAAACTCTACAAAACAGATTACTTCTTCCTTCACACCGTTTTATCTACTTTCACACATCACAATCCACTCTTCACAATTCATTGGACAAAAACAATCTTTACTTATACCATTCCATGTCATCTCAATCTCAAAGGTCATCTAGACACAATGTCTTCATAGTCTTCCAAGTTTACCATATATAATTTGAATTAGATTACCACAAAACATGTCGACATGAGGAAAAATATTGAGATATTCAATAAGGCCTTGCATGTTAGCACCAGACCAAAAGATAGGATGCACAAAAGGTCTTCTTACCACATTACCAAGGGGCCCATGAATAAGTCATACAAAAGATAGGTTCATTAAATACATAATTGTTAGAAGATAACAAACTTTGGATTACATGAAATGCATTCCGAAGCTAATGAGAATGCCACAACCAAGACCAAATCTTGATTATCAGTGTCAACCAGAGAACCACAAACTGACATACAAAAACTTGCAACATGCTATGTGAAGTTTTGGATATCAAGGTTACCTTGAGTAAGCTTTGAGCACAATAGCCAACATAAAAATATTATACTTCATTATATGACATTAAATTAGTTCAACAGATGTCCCAAAAGTATTTCCATATCTAGATCAAGGATAATATCCACATTGTGTAACATCATAACATACGATAGGATAGATTAAGTCTATTCATCATCCAGAGCACAACCTTCTGGATCCAAGGTTTTGACATCAATGAAAATAATGCTAAATCATCTTCAACAACTTCCTAACAATCTCCCCCTTTAGAATTGATGGAAAAACATCAAAAACTCAAAAACACAAAACTCTAACTCAAAAGTGCAAACTCTGAGTACTCACCCTTTGTCAAGAAATTCGATACCTCTTTTTGTTTTTATTTTTCTCTTCATTTCTCTCCCCCATTTTTTCGATCAAAGGAAAAGGGCCAAAATTTGAACATTCAAAAACTCAAGTAAAAATAACACTTTTCACAGGAAAGATTTTCTTGTACCTTTATATCATAGTTGGAAGAATCCTCTTCCAAGCTAGCACTACAAAAACCATCCTTGCACTCATACTATCGAACATAGTCAACAACATAAATGAGGATGACTAGTCCTAAGACAAGCACTGATGTTAACAATCTTCTACATCAAAAAGTATCTTAGAGAGATGATCCAATTAGACCTCAACAATTTCCTTGACCAACTAGAAAGTTTAGACGAAGTCTTCCCTCTGTCTCTGAACAATCAACAACTCCGCTTGTAACTCACCAAATCTTATCCTTTGTTTTTCATCTTTGTATTTGAAGAAATCAAAACTCTTTCTAATATTATTCATCTCAGATTCAATAGCTTCAATTCTGCTTCTAAAACTATCAACAACAGTAGGCCACTAGAGACAATACCTATAGATGTCAGACATCTCCTCAATGCATTCTTTTGTCTTGCCAATGTGTTTGGATAACTTATGTTTAGCTTTGACACAACTTCTCTCAAACATAGATTCAAACTTGTGTCCTTCAGGTCCTTCCAGCAACATTCTTTCTTCAACAACTTCTACCAGATTATCCGATAATAGGTCAGAAACATCTAAAATAGTAATATTTTAGTAGGTATTCAACCAAAGCATCATAAATTTTAAGCCTTCTAATCAAAGAGCTAGTACACCACATTTCACCAACCTTCTTCATATCACCTTCATCTAACACTGACCGAATATCATTTGGATTGACATAATCAAATCTAGGAAAATACTCTTCTTTGTTCTGAGATAGTGATGACATCTTTTGTGTTAACTTTCCTCCTTTTAGGTTTCGGAGGGGAATCATCAATAACAACTTCCAATTTCTTCTTACCAAAGGAGGAACCCTCCTCAAACTGACTAGATACTATCACACCGAAGCATAGATTCATCTGTAAGGATGAGAAATACATTTTGCATGCACCTACTTTATCTTTCATACATTCCAAGTACCTATAGACTTGTTTTCTGATAGGGATGTTGGATTTCCATTTAACATTCTCCTTTTCCAATAGCGAACTCAGAAAGTAAAATACCAAACATATGAGCAGAGATCCAAACCGGAAAGGGTAACTCTCAACCAAAGACATTATCACATTCTCAATTAGGTTTTCCATCATTAGGCTACACAGATCAAACTGCTTGTTTTCCTTCACCATACAACAATAGCCAAAGTAGAACCTTCACAATTTTAGAAATAGATTTTATAAGAGATTTCATAAGCAACATACCTTACTACAAGATCAAAAATGGTATTTATCAATAGAGCCCGAGGATCTTTGTCGATACCAGTAAGTTCCTCCACATCTATGTATTTCACCATTTTCTTCCTAGGGAGGTCACAAACACTGCATAAACTAGTAATAGCCTCAATGGCTTCCTTCGTGATCGGGTAGGGTTTGTCCAAAATGATGTTTCCATCCTTGAATCGACTCAATAGGAACAAGATAGATTATTTGTCTATAAACTAAGGAAATTCTCCCCATAAATCCATTCCTAGAATATTTACATTTTGTAATTCATCTATCTTTAACCCTAGTTCCATATCCTTCATCTTCCAATGATCAAACTCATCCAACTCAACTCCCTTCAGCCTTAGTGGGATACCGCCACTCGATCCTCTATTAACAGATTCCATTGTCGTGCTTAATTACTTCAAACTCTTTATTGCTCAACGAAACTTCTTCTTCTCCTCCTTTGCAAACTGTGTGAAAAGATTTTGAAAACTCCCACCTTTTATTCTTAATTACTCATAATGATTTTTCTGCCAAAAACACATTGACAATGCTAATAATTGTACTTCGCTTTTCAATCAACTGGATTAAGCTTCGTCAAATATTACCAACTAGATCAAACTTAGTTATATTGAAAACACATCAGTATTTCTTCAGAGGGGGAAATCAATCAGAATATGTATCACAATACTCCCCCTAAACCAAGGTGGTTGGATTAGTTCCCGAAAGGGATTGTACCAAGATCTAGTACCACAGAAGAGTTCTCTACACTCATTTCCCTTTTCTTCCACACCATGATAGTCTTCTTCTTAGGTTCACCTGATTCTGCAATCTTCTTTTTATTTTCAAGCTTTTTTAGAGCAACATATCTGCATGAGTTAGCATGGTGTCTGAGTTGACCACACTTGAAACATCTTTTTTTTGACTTAACTAGGTGAACTCTAGGTCTGCATTGATTAGCTTTGTGACCAAAACCATAGCATAAATAGCAATAACCATGAAAGAGATTGTTCATTCCATTCCTTCTTTCCATATTAGATAATTCACTTTTGCAATGACTTGCTTTATGACCAAACTTGTAATAATCAAAGCATTGTGTATCATGTTCCATCTTGCTTCTACATTCTACAGCCTTATGTCCAAAAATTTTCATAGAAAACATTTACCATTGAATGATGAGTACCTTTGATCATTTGGTTTCCTAACCAGAGGTCTTTTAGGTTTTCTAGAGTTTCAAACCTTGCTTATTACATCGAATTTCGCTTAAGCTTCAACTACTTTTTCTTCACCCTTAGTATCTTTATTTTAGTTTTCACCGGTGAATCCAAGTCCTCCTTGATCCTTGTGACATTTCTGTAGGGAAAAAAATTGTTCCAAAATTATGCTACTTTCACATACTTTTGCTTCAGTTTTTAGCCTTCTTAATTCTTGATCTAACTTCTCATTTTCTTCTAATTTCTATTTGATGGTATCTTTGAGATTTTCTTCAGTATTTTTGCATTCATCTAGTTTCTTCTTTAAATCCATAATGCTTTCTTTTGATTCCTTTAATTCCTAGCTAACCTCTTTATATCTTGCTTTGAATTTTTTTTAATTTTCTCCCTTAGCTTTGCAATACAAGTTTTGGCCTCCTTGAGATTTTCTTTCAATTGTTCATTTTTAGATTCAATGCTTTCTATATCATCTAACATTAGCTTTAGTTCTTCCTCAAATTGATAAGCTCTTGCCATCTTTTCAAACTGCCAAGATCTCCCTCAAGCAGTTAAGATCGATCTCCAAGGGACCAGGCTCTGACACCAATTGTTGAACAGTCTAGATAACTGAGAGGGGGGGTGAATCAGTTATCATAAAATAATTCTCTTAACTTTCATTAATCTGAAGCCTACTTAAATTAATCAGATAAACATCTTAACAGATAAGAACATGAAAGCACATAACAATAGCATGCACAATGAACACTAGAATTACATGGAAACCCAAGAATGGAAAACCACAGAGAATTCTAATTCTCAATTATAGAACACCGGTTAAGGTGATTTTACAAAAGGCTCACTGTCAGTGAGCTCATTGCCCGGTTAATACAAAAGATTACAAAATAGTCTCATTGAAAAAAGTGAATTCATGAAGTTTCATCTATATATGCATGAATTCAGTTTCGGTTAAGATCACAATATTTTCCTGCAACAGATTTGATCAGGAACCTTCTGCGCAACTTCTTCGTACAAAATTTGCAAAACAGATTACTTATTCCTTCACATCTTTTTATCTTCTTACACACATCATACTTCACTCTTCACAATTCATTGGAAAAAAACACTCTTTACATATACCATTCCATTTCATCTCAATCTCTAAGGTCAACCAGACACAATATCTTCCTAGTCTTCCAAGTCAGCCATATATAATTTGAATTAGATTACCATAAAACATGTCAACATGAGGAACAATCTTGAGATATTCGATAAGGCCTTGCACATTAGCATCAAACCAAAAGATAGTAAACACATAAGATCTTATCACCATGTTACCAAGGGACCTATAAGATAGGTTCATTACATAACATAATTGTCAGAAGATAGAAAACTTTGGATTACATGAAATGCATTCTGGAGTCGATGAGAGTGCCACAACCAAGACCAAATCTTGATTATTAGTGTCAACCAGAGAATCACAAACTTACATACAAAAACTTACAACATGCTACATGAAGTTCTGAATATCAAGGTTACCTAGAGTAAGCTTTGAGCACAACAACCAACATCAAAAGATTAGGATTGATTATACTACATTATCTGAATTCAACAGATGTCCCAAAAGAAGTAATACCATATCTGAATCAAGGATAATATCCACATTGCATAACATCATAGCATATGATAGGATAGATTATGTTTGTTCATCATCCATAGCACAACCTTCCCAATCGAAGGTTTTGACATCAATGACAACAATGATAAATCATCTTCAACAACTTCGTAACATGTTTATCATTACTTAATAAATTGTATGTAAGTCAAAATAGATTCTCATATTTTTATTATCAATAATGAATGTTCATGAGCATGAATGCATTTAGTTAACTTGTAGTACTTTGAAGGTTAGAATAAGTTCATTTACTAGTCTTGAATAGTTTTGAGTTAGTTTCAATAATTCTTTGTTAATAGTAGTTCAACTACATGTTATGTTGTAGACCCATAACCATTAGTGCTAGTTCACTTCTTTCGCTATTATGCGTTTATGTGATTTTACAACAAGTAAAATACCTTTAATCGGATAACCTAGGTAACCTCAGGTCTTTGAAGCACACATAGTGCAGCACCATCACAAGTTTACAAACCTTGGTTGATAATTTAATGAAGTCTTTATGATGTTGAGTGGACTATTCAACTAGTCATACTTCTGAATTGTGTGGTTTCTACCAAGTTTACAAGACACTAGTTTAGACTCTACATTTTTGGTGCTATTTTCAGGGATGATGCTACCTTCATAGACTTTTTTTCCAATCTTTCATAGTTTACATTTTTTTTTTAGTATTAGGACTGTTAAGCTTATCTTATCAACATACCAAAAAGTTACACTAACACTATGCAAGACCGCTACTATACAAAGCCATATTTATTGTATGTCGAGGTAGAGAGATTCTTTGGGTAGATTCCTCCCCTTTACATGCCAAGAAGCCATAGCAGAAATTGGTGATTCTAGTACTTAGAGTGAGGGTAAAATTGAAGAAGAAATTTCCCTATCACCAACATCTAGCACACAAATATAGGAGACATATGGAATCATGGGTGATGTAGTGGATGATCTTGAATGTGCGACCTTTGAGTTCCCAATCACCAACCAAGAAAGAGCTACTATGTTGAAGAATATTCCTCCTTCAGCATTAGCAGTCTTTTATGGGTTGGTGACTGAAGATATAGACACATTTATGTTTGAATTTGATGTTCTATGCAGGGGTTATGACTATACTTCTGATGCTCATAGTCTCAATCTCCTCCCTACCACTCTAAAAGATGTAGCTGTAAGATGGTTTATGGGATTAGGAAAGGATGTTGTTCCTAATTGGGATACCATGAAAACATTATTTTTGGAGAAGTACCAAGACTATTGTAGAGGACTTGATAGGAGACATGACATTTTCAAAATGTCACAGAAGGAGGATGATCCATTAGTAGATAATGTGGAAAGATTTTAGTTTTCCTTGAAGAAAAAACCATAGAACAAGTTATCTAAAGAATCCCTCAAGTTAGTATTTTTGCAAGGAGTCAATGAGGACTACGGATACCCTCAATCTTATTAGGAAATGTAATATCTCTCAAATACCATTTGAAAACATCCACAAGGTTTGCAAAGATTACTCTAGGACCTTCACTAAGAGGCCAAGACGAGAGAGGACATCCACTATTGGAAAATCATCTACTAGGGTTTCAAAGATAGAGTTAAGCAATTTGTTGTCCAACATGAAGGAGGACATTATCAATCACATGGAAACTCTATTGGACACTCTCCACATAAAGAAGAAGAGGAAGCTAAAGCAATGCTCACTAAATACTGCACCACATAAGATAGAGATCATTCTTACACTACCTATTCCACATAAGCAAAGAGATGTTAGAGGCTTCCTTTGAAAAACTAAAGTAAGCCTTAGCCCAAGTACCTATTTTGAGGGGGCCAAATTGGACCTTACCTTCCATATACACACAAATTCTTTAGATTTTTCTATTGGAGAAGTCTGGGGTCAGAAAGAAGGTGACAAAGAATATGCTATTTACTACATTATCAAGAATCTTTAGGGAGTAGAGCTAAAATACTTTTACGAAGAAGGAGATGCTAGTAGTGGTGAATGCCATCGATAAATTTAGGCATTATATCATTGGTTATTCAATTTTTGTCCACACATACCATACAACTATTAATTATCTAATGAAAAAGAATGTAGTAGGGGGTAGACCAATCAGATGGCTACTCCTTCTACAAGAGTTTGATATTACAATAGTAGACAAGTCTGGTAAGGCTAATGTAGTAGCATATTTTTTGTCAAGGTTGCCATCACAATCAGCAAAAGGGGTAGTGGATGAACCATTTCTAGATGAACACTTGTTTTCTCTTAATGTACATGTACCTTGGTATGCTGACATTGAAAAATGTTGGGGAAATGTGTCTCAGTTGCAATTATATAACGATTTATTGTTGATAGGATGTATATATATATATATTTCCTAGTTACACCAATAGGTGTATACAATGGTATAAAGGGGGGGACAGTGGGATGCGTGTGAAAAAAAAATTGTTAATTTTTTTAGGAAACTTCTAGAATGACCGACATACATTAGATAAATGATTCATTGTAAATCTAGATCGTTAACTATTAGATTTTAGATCTAATTGTGGATATTTTGCCGGCATGTCTTGCCTTAGAATGTAATCCTATTTTATGAGGGTGTTGCATTATGGATGTGGTAGAGAGAGATGGTGATGCATTCTGAGATTCTGATAGCAATTGTGTTGTCTCTTGATCTCTAAGTGGTGGTACTCATGTGAGAAGCTTGCTTTACAAGTATATTGTAATCTTTGTGATTTACTAAATAATATATTGGGTGGCTTTTGAAGTGTGGGGTTTTTCTCCTGAAAGGGTTTTCCCGACGTAAATCACTATGTCGTGGCATGCATTATGTTTATGTTTATTTTTGTTTAAGTTTCTATAACTGTTAAAGATCTATAAAAGTTTTGCATTATTCTCCTCTCAAGATTTGTGCAGGAAGTTGTTTCTCTACCTTAGCTTCCTTACAAGTGGTATCATAGCTTGATCACCTTTGGTTTCAGTTGTGGGTTTTTGGGTTTTTTTGAGCTAATCTAGGTTTGAGTGGGAGCTTGTGCAAAATACACTTTGTGATCTTGTTGCAGGCATTTTCAAATGGCAAGATCATCAAGGAAAATAGAGGTGGATAAATTTTATAGAAATAATTTTGAAATGTGGAAGTTAAAGATGGAGGATCTGTTAATAGATAGAGATCTGTGGGATGTTGTTGATGAAAATGTTTCAAGGCCTACAAATCCTAATCAGGATGCTCAATATGATGTTATGGACTATAAATCCAAGGTCTAATTAGATTGTGTTTGGTAGACTCTATTTTAATTAATGTCCATGAGGAGACCTCTACACAAAAACTATGAAAGAAGCTTGGTGAGATGTATTAGGCCAAATATTTAGTGAACAGTATTTTCTTATGGAAGAAGTTGTATTCCTTGAGAATGGAAGAGGGTGGAAAAATCACAAACCACCTAGAAGCACTCAATTTGCTGGTGGCTCAATTGGCATCCGTTGGTGTCAAAATGGATGAGGAGGAAAAATGTCAGATCTTGGTTTGTTCTTTACTAGATTTAAGGGATTCTCTTGTTATGGCTATTGGGAGTATTGTAATTTTGAAGACTAAGGATGTGGTGGGTTCTTTTCTTTTTGAAGAGATGAGGAGGAAGGTATCCATCACTACTAAGGAGGCCCTGAATGTTCATATAAGACCTAAGGAAAAAGGAAAGAAGAATGAGAAGCGTGAAAAATCCAAGTCCTGGGGGAGATCTAAATCTCCTAGAAATTCCAAAGTTATTTGCTTGAATTGCAGTAAGTGTGGACATGTTCGTAAGGAATGCAAATAAGAAAAGAAGAAGAAAAAGAAGAAATTTGATTCTAATTGAGTCTGAGAAGGAAGATGGCGACACATTCATTGCAGCTTTGGCAACTCATGTAGGTAATGATGCATGGTTAATTGACTTGGGTGCATCTCTCCATATGACCTTTAATAAAGATTGGTTTTTTTAATATGAAGAATTTGATGGAGGTAAGGTGTAGTTGGGTGATGATTCTCATTTAAACATTATTGGTCATGCTAAAGTTAAAATTAGGTTTCCTAATGGTAGAATAAAAAGGATTAATGGTGTGTTGCATATCCCTAGTTTAGCATGAAATCTGTTATCTATGAGCAAACTAATAGATGCGAGTGTGCAGGTAATATTGCCTGATGTAGGGTGCAAGATGGTCACAGGTGCTATGGTGATATCTACAGGTGTTAGATATGACACATTGTATAAACTTGATGCATGAACTGTTGAGTGTAATAGTAATTCTATGAAAAGAAAGTTTGTGGAAGAAGTGAGGGTTTCACCTTCTATAGATGGTCATGGATTTTGGGTACCCAAGGGTATTCTTTCTTTTGAAACAAATTTACCTATAGAGAAAACTATGTTATGGCACCAAAGACTTGGCCACATTGGAGAAAAGGGTCTAAGGACCTTGAAAAATAAAAACCTTGTTGAAGGTTTGTCTGATTGTAATCTTGAATTTTATTTTTGTGAGCATTGCATTTATGGAAAATAAAACAACGTTCAATTTTACTCGAGTTCTCATAAATCTTGTGGTGTGTTGGATCTTATTCATTCTGATGTTTTTGATCCTGTAGATGTTCCTTTGATTGGTAAATCCATATATTATGTTTCACTTATGATGATTATAGTATGACATATGTATATTTTCTAAAGAGTAAATTTGATTTTTTTCAGTCGATTTAAAGAATTTAAAGCAATGGTTGAGTTGCAAACTAGAAATAAAATAAAATGTTTGAGGATTGATAATGGCAGTGAATTTTTCTCTAATGATTTTGATAGATTATGTAAAGATTGTGGTATTCATAGATAAAAGACAACTCCATATTCTCCACAACAGAATGGAGTTGCAGAAAGAATGAACAAGACACTGATGGAGAAGGCTAGGAGTATGTTGAGTGGTGTTGGCCTAGAACAAAGGTTTTAGGCTGAAGTTGTTGCCACTGCTTGTTACCTAATTAATAGGTCTCCTACATTAGCTCTTGTTGATAAGATTCATATAGAGGCATGGTCGGGTCGCAAGCCTTCACTAAGACATCTTAGAGTTTTTGGTTGTGAGGCATATGCACATGTGCCAAAGGAGAAGCAAAAAAAGTTGGAGAAAAAGGCTATGAAATGTATCTTCATCAAATATAGTTATGGTGTCAAAGGATACAAGCTTTGGGAACCTATTGCACAAAAGGTCATGTATAGTAGAAGTGCTATTTTTAGAGAAACTAAGCCTTCTTTTGTTACATTGCAGCCAAAAAAAAGTAAATAGGAAGATGTGATTCAATTTACTTCTACACCTAAGAAAGTTGAATTGAGGCCCAAGGATAGACAAGAAGTTGAGGAGATCATCTAGCCCTAGATCCTTAGAAGAGGAGGAAGAACCTATAAATCAACTTTTTCATAGGTATACAAGGAATAGACAACCACCTGAAAGGTATACACCTGACGATTAGAGATGTATTTTTTCTTTAAATACTAACATGTATAAACCCAGATCAGTAGAAGAGGCATTAGGTATGAATGACGCATAATCCTAGAAGATTGCTATGGATGAAGAAATGACATCTTTGAAAAATAATGATACATGGGATCTTGTACCATTACCTGAAGGACGGAAACCTGTTAGTTACAAATGGGTGTTCAAGAAAAATATTGGTTTAGATGGAGGTATTGAGAAGTAAAAGGAAAGGTTGGTTGCGAAAGGTTACTCTCAAGTTGAGGGTGTTGATTATGGTGAGACATTCTCTCCTATTGCAAAAATGACATCCATTAGATTTTTTCTTTCTATTACTGCTACTTATGATTTAGAGGTTGAGAAAATGGATGTGAAACCTTCTTTCCTTCATGGTGATTTGGAGGAGGATATTTATATAACACAGCTAGAGCACTATGTGGTGAAAGGTAAAAGTAAATTAGTTTGCAAATTAAAGAAATCTTTGTATGGCTTAAAATGGAGTCCTAGGATGTGGTACCAAAAATTTGATACATATGTGTTCAGTTTGGGATTTGAGTGTTCTAAATCAGATCATTGTGTTTATTATAAAACTGATGGTGATCATTTCCTATTTATTGCATTATATGTTGATGATATGTTATTTATTGGGAAAGGGAAAGGTATGATTTTAGAACTGAAATCTCAACTTGCTACTAAATTTGAAATGAAAGACCTTGGTGCAACTGGGCACATTCTTGGGATGGAAATTAAAAGAGATAGAGTAAATAGAAATTTGTGTCTTGTCCAAAGTAAGTATGCCAATTCAATTTTACTGAGATTTAACATGCAAGATTGTAGACCATTGTATGTTCCCCTTTCTATTGGAACAAATTTCTCTATCTTAGATTGTCCAACATCTCCATTAGAGATGGAAGACATGAGTAGAGTGCCTTACTAGAGTGCAGTTGGAATTTTGATGTATGTTATGGTTTGTACTAGACCAGATATTGCCCAAGCAATGGGAGTTATTTACAAATATATGTCTAATACTGGTAGAGTTCATTGGGATGCAGTTAAAAGAGTCTTCAAATATTTACGTGGTACCTCAAATTATTCCTTATGTTATCATAGTAATGTGACTGAAGGTGAAATTTCCCTTGATATTCATGGTTATGTGGATTCAAACTGGGTAGGTGATATTGATAGTAGATGATCCATGAGTGCTTATGTGTTTACATTATTCAGTGGTGAAATTAGTTGGATGAGTAAGCGACAGGTTGTGGTTGCTTTGTCCACTACTAAAGTAGAGTATATGGCAGCTACTCATTCTTGTAAAGAAGCCATTTGTATTAAGAGACGGTTGTGGTTGCTTTGTCCACTACTAAAGTAGAGTATATGGCAGCTACTCATTCTTGTAAAGAAGCCATTTGCATTAAGAGACTATGTTTAGATATTGGAATAAAACAAGGTGTAGTGACAATTTATTGTGACAATCAAAGTGTGATATGTCTAGCCAAGAACCTGACATTTCATGCTAGGACCAAGCACATTGATGTACAGTATCATTTTGTTTGAGATATGGTTGAAAATAGCAAGGTGAATTTGGTTAAGGTAGAGACTTTGATGAATGTTGTTGATTCTTTAACTAAGCCTGTGAGCACAAAGAATTTCATATGGTGTTCAGAGACTATGGGCCTTTCGTCCCCTAGCAATTAAGAGACAATGTTTACTCCCTCCTGATGCTCTTGCAAGGTGTTTGACAAGTGGGAGATTTGTTGGGAAAAGTGTGTCTCAACCTTGCAATTATATAATGATTTATTGTTGATAGGATGCATATATATTTATATATATTTCCTAGTTACACCGATAGGTGTATACAATGGCATAAGGGGGGGAGAGTGGGAGTTGTGTAAACAATTTTTTGGAAACTTTTTCAAGAAACTTCTAGAATGACCAACATACATTAGATAAATGATACATTGTAAATATAGAACGTTAATTATTAGGTTTTAGATTTAATGGTGGATATTTTGTTGGTCTGTCTTGCCTTAGAATGTAATCCTATTTTATGAGGGAGCTACATTATGGCTATAGTAGAGAGAGACAATGATATATTCTGAGAGTCTGATAGCAATCATGTTGTCTCTTGATCTTTGAGTGGTGGTACTCCTATCAGAAGCTTGCTCTGCAAGTATATTATAATCTTTGTGATTTACTAAATAATATATTGGGAGTATTTTGGAGTCTTGGGTTTTTCTCCCAAAAGGGTTTTCCCCATGTAAATCATTGTGTCGTGATATGCATGATATTTATGTTTATTTATGTTTAAGTTTTTGTAACTATTAAAGATCTATAAAAAAAATTCATTATTCTCCTCTCAAGATTAGTGTAGGAAGTTGTTCCACTACCTTAGCTTCCCTACAAAAAATATTTAGTGATAGGGTAGATTCCACTACACTTTTCTCCAAAGGAAATGAGATAGCTGGTACACAAGTGTTTTCCATACTCTTGGATATTAGGTTATCTGTTCTACACTTTCCCTAAAAACATCGTGAGAAGGTACATAAGGGAAGATGAAATCTTTGATATCATGAAATATTACCATGATGAACCATGTGGGGGTCACTTTGCAGGTAAAAGGGAAGTTTTCAAAATCCTCACAACTAGTTATTACTAGCCTACTTTACACAAGGATTCTATCAAGTATACAAGGAGTTGTGATAGGTGCCAAAGAATGGGTAAGCCAATAATGAGTGATGAAATGTCATTACAGCCTAAGTACTTAACACTAGCTCCCTTTGATAAATGGGGTCTATACTTTATTGTTTCAATCTCTCCTACTTCTAACAACGAGGAATACATTCTAGTTTGCATTGATTATATAACTAAATAGGTAGAAGTGAAGGAAATTCAATTTTCTAGAGATGGAAATGTGGCTAAATTCTTGTTTGAGGACATTTTTACTAGGTATGGAGTACCTAGGGAAATTGTCACTGATTAAGGTCCACAATTTACATCAGACCTCATCACCAAATTGGTTGAAGAATATCAAATCAGACACAAAAATTCAACACCTTATCACCCTCAAGCCAATGGCTAGGTGGAGGTTACCAACAGATAAATTGAAAGAATTCTAACCATGACAATGCAATTACATAGGGAAGATTGGGTTGCTAGGTTACTAGAAGTAGTATGGGAATATAGAACAACCTGGAAAATAACAACTACTTTTACACCCTATGAGCTAGTATAGCAGTCCTCCCAATTGAGTTTGAATGTAAGACATTAAGAACACTAGTAGAGTTAGACATGGATCACACAAAAACTCAAAAGGAGATGGTACACCACTTAAATGGGCTGAATGAAATCAAGATGGAGGCCATCCATCACATTGAGATGGTACAAAACTAGAGGAAAAAGTGGGATGACCAATGTATCAAAAAAAAGAATTTAATGTAGGAGACTAGGCCTTATTATATGATTCAAGGTACAAGGATTTCAAAGGGAAAATCCAATCCAGGTGGTTGGGCCCTTATAAGATCAGTCAATTCTTTCCTAACAGAGCAATAAAGTTGCATATCATAGATGCAGTGAGGTTCTCACTCTTGGTTAATGGCCACTGATTGAAACTTTATAAGAAACCAGTACAAAAGGAAGACTTTATTTTTTGTCTATTTCAGCAGTATGGACCTCATAGTGATCAAGATACAGGTTCAGAAACATAGAGTGATGCCTCAACATCAATAGATATACCAAGTTCTTGAGGTGATTCATTTATTGAGCTACATAGCTCAATCCTTGAGATCACTCAATATTAATTTCTTATTCTACCTCACAAGCACACACAACATGGTTATAATGATGTACACACTTTTTTTCAGAGGGACCTATCTTATATATACAATTGTCAACATTCAAAAAGGGCCTTGTTGCACTAGGGACTTGTAGCACAATAGCTATCATGATTCAAGAAGGGATTTAATGCCAAAGGTACCCATAACATCATCTAGCAAAAAAAAAAAAATCAATTGGCACCATATTAATTGTAGTTCACACATTTTTACCTCAAAATTCTCACATGTAGTGTCCATCTTATCATAATAAGTACTCGCAACATGCCTAACTTATTTCCTACTACCAATTCAAATTTTAAATGTTTGAATTGTCACATCACCAACTATTATCCATCTATTTCATTTCATTACCTTACATTCGCCACCTCACCATTCATTTACTTGCAATTGCTTCTTGTCACACAAAATCATATTGCGGATACATTTTAATTAGCTCACATGTGCGACATTTAGTTAGCCACCTTCGACAAGTACACAAGGTACACTATCATAATTATCATAGATTTCTTAACACTTTCATTAAGTATTTCATATTAAATTAAGCATGCAATATATTCATAACATTTATTTTCATAGAAAAGAATGTGCTCTACAATTTTGAATTATTGCAACTCTGCAACTTGATGAATCAACCTAAAGGGGGCCTCGGGAAGGCTCCCCCACCAAAGCAACCTATTGTTTTCCTGAATAATGTTGCTTCTCCATGTGGGAGGACTCCCCCATGCTCTAAGCATATTCTGGTGTCTAGGGGTTTGAAAAACCTGGTTTTCTCTCTTGAAGGAAAATCTTGTTATGGCCCAGAAGCCTAGAAGGCCTTCTTTGTGGAAAAACTTATTGGAGGTAAAACTTCGACTAGGACACCTCAGAAGTTTGTGACAAATTTTTGTACAGTGGTAGGGGATGAAGTTGATGTCCTAGATGACATTTTGAATGATTCCATGGAGGGTTTGAAGTTGTCTTTGGTTGGGAAATTCTTTGTTGGACAACCTAACATTGACCAGGTATGAAAATGGGCCTCTAACACTTGGAAACTCAAAGGCAACGTTTCTATAAGTGCTATGCCCAAGGGTCTATTTTTGTTTACCTTTGCTATCCCTAAGGATATGCTAAAGGTCCTTATAGGTGGACCATGGGATTTTGATAGTGGTTTTAAAAATATTTTGTCTTTATGTAAGTGGAAACTAGGGTTTGATGCCTTTGTTGATTTTGGAAAAGTCGCCCCAACTTGGGTTAGACTCCCTGGGTTGCCATTGGAGTTCTGACATCAAAAGTTTTTTAAAGGAATAGCAGATTCCTTGGGTTCCTTGGTCACCATTGACAATGTTACTCTTCGTAAAGCAAGATTAATCTATGCAAGAATTTGTATTAATGTTGAGGTTAACACAGTTTTACCCACTTCCATTACCTTAAAATCTAAGTTTGGAAAATGGGTTTAGCCCCTAGAATATGAGAGAGCTATAGTTTTTTTCTAGGGATGCAATAAATTTGGACACTTATAGGATGCTTGTAAAATAACTCCTCTTATTCCTAAGATTCCCCAAATTGAGGCACAAGAGAATGACTTGTTGACAAACAAGACTTTGGAAAAAAAAACTCAAAGGAATCTGAAATTTCACCTCCTAATAAAAATTGTCGATTACTAAAAAAGCCTTTAACCCAGAACAAGAAAAGAGTCCCAAAGATAGTCTGGAAAGGAAGTTTTTAGAGGCTTCCAAGGAACCTTCTACCCTGCCATCTTTGGAGAAATCAAATAAAGAAAAGGAGGATAAGGGAATGGCTTCACCTCCAGTATTTTAGGAAGAACAACAAAATGAAGTCTAGGAGGAGGGGGAAATAATAATCCAAAAGGAACAACTTTTAACCCCAACCCAGGAATCATGAACCAATTATGGGGGAGGAGAAAATGTCTCAAAAAAAATGATGATAAAGGATGGATAAACACTAAATCACGAAAAAAGAAAAAAATAGATGTGGGAGGAAACAATAAAGTTGGTAGAGCACAATTAAAAGAAGAAAGAGTTAAAGAAACAATAAAAGATGTGACAGTAGGGAAGTAAAGGACTCTGGACTCACTGGCAGGGAACAGACCAAAAAGGAAGTAGGGGAGGTCGACTCCCCATTTTGGGTAGTATTAGCCTAATTCTGTCCTTTAGCTCTTCATAGTCATGAAGATTCTTTCTTGGAATGTGAGGGGTATTAATTGCCCATATAAACATGTGCTGAAGATGTGCCTAGCTGAGGTAAAACCTGATATTCTTTTGATTCAGGAAACAAAAATAAAAAAGGAAAGTTTTGAGAAAACGTTGCAGTGGCTTTGGGTTGGTGCTAGTTTTGATGCCAATTATGTGGAAGGGGCCTCTAGCGGAATTACTACCTACTGGAATACTTCTCGGTTAAGTGGGAAGTTGAAATTCAAAAATAAGAGCAACCTCCTGATTAGTATGGAGGATGGAGACACCTCTATTAAATGGCATTTGGGGAATATATATGGTTTGAATTCAAGATTGGATAGGCTTGATTTATGGAACTTGTTGAATGGAGTTACATCTAACAACAAAGATGAACTTTGGATGCTTGGTGGTGATTTTAATTCCCCACTATATCCTTCTGAGAAAAAGGGAGGCCTAATTGACTTCTTAGAAAGTATGATGGATCTTTCAATTTTCATAGATTTTGTGGGACTTATGGATATCCCTCTTATGGGGTCACATTTAACTTGGACCAATAGAAGACAAGGTAATCAACTCATCTAGATGAAGTTGGACAGATTCTTGATCTCCTCTAACTGGAACATCTTACATAATGTCTCTCTTACTACTTTTCCCAGAATGGGCTCTAACCATAGCACTCTTCTTCTTTAATGGGAGGATAGGGTGATGAAAAATCCTTACCCTTTCAGATATGAAATTATGTGGTCCCTTCATATAGAATTTAAAGCTCTTGTTTAGGAATGATGGAACATGCCTTGTGATGGCACCCTGATGTTTAGATTAATGCAAAAGTTAAAAAGAATAAAGGAAAAGGTTAAGGGATGAAACAAATACACCTTTGGAAATATCTTTAATACTAAGAGAGATCTGAATTTGAAAGTCAAGGAAGTTTAGGATCAAATGGAGGAAAGAAACTATGATGAGGAGATATATATAATAGAAAGGGAGCTTAGAGCCCAATAGCATAAAATAAGTAAGAAAGAGGAAATCTTTTGGAAACAAAAATCTAGGATTCAGTGGCTAAAGGAAGGTGATAGGAATACTAAGTTTTTCCACCAATAAACTATGAAGCATAGAGGAAGAAACATAATCAAATCCCTTGTTGCCTCTAATGGTTCTAAACTTGAAATGGAGGATGAAATAGCTAATGAGGTTGTTTCCTTTTTTTCAAATTACTAGGAGCCTCCAAGCATTAATAACCTGGGTTTGGAGGAATTCTTGCAGGTTATACCTAATGTTATTACAAATGAAGACCTGAAAGCCTTAACTAAGAGTATTACTATTTAAGAGATGAAGGTGGTTGTGTTCTCATTTGGAGCCTTCAAGGCTTTGGGACCTGATGGTTTCCCTCCTAGTGTCTTTCAAGTTTATTGAGAGATTGTGTCTAAAGACCTCTTAATTATTGTCAAAGATTTTTTTAGATCGGGAAAAATATTGAATCAGATGAACACCAATTTTTTTTCCCTTGTCCCAAAATCCAATGAAGTTTCTTCCATGAATGATTATAGACTGATAATTCTATGTAACACTACTTATAAGATTTTCTCCAAAATCATTGTCAACAAGCTAAAGTTGGTCTTAGGGAAGATGATTGCTATTAATCAAAAAGGATTTGTTCAGGGAAGGAAAATTTAGGATGCAACAATCTATACTCATGAGATCCTTCACTCTATAGATTACAACAAAAATCCAAGTATGGTGCTGAAATTGGACATCTCTAAATCTTACGATAGAGTTACTTGGAATTTTTTATTTGTTGTTTTGGAAAAAAATGGCTTCAAAGGTAAATCTCTCAATTTGATAAAAGCCTGTGTTACTACTCTGAAGTACTCAATTCTTGTTAATGGTATTACCCATGGTTTTTTATCACCTAGTAGAGGGCTGAGGCAGGGGGACCCCCTATCCCCCTACCTTTTTGTTATTGTGGTGGAAGCTCTTGGCCGGAATATACAAAAATAACTTAATAATAAGTCTTTGAAGGGTTTATGTGTTGCTTCTTCACTATCCTCGGCCTCACATCAAAAATTTGTTGTTGATACTATGTTAATGGGGGAGGCGTTGGTTATTGAAGCTAAACAATGGAAAACTATTCTAGATAATTATGTTGAAATGTCTAGACAGTGTATAAATTACCAAAAAAGCAAAATATATTTCTTCAATACTAACCAGCTTGTGAAAGATTAAGTGATAAGGATTTTGGGATGTCAGGAAGTGAAACTACCTGCTACTTATCTTGGCCTTCCCCTTTTCTCTAGAAAGCTGAATAGTAACTTCTGGAATTATATTGTGGAGAAAAACTAGAAAAAATTAGTTGGTTGGAAAGGTAAGTTGTTGAGCTTAGTAGGAAAAATTCAGCTTTTAAAGGCTTCCCTTCAGAATATTCATGTCTACTATCTCTCAATGTTCAACATTCCTGCCTATATTGCTAAAAGAATTGAAACAATTCAAAGAATATTTTTATGGTCAAGAGTGGAGGAAAGGAAAAGAATGGTTCTTATCAAATGGGAGAAGGTATGTGTCTCAAAAAAAGGAGGGTTAGGCATTAGAAGACTAAAAGTGTTTAATAAGGCTTTAGTGGCTAAAATGGGTTGGTTTCTATTGGAAAATGAAAAAGATTGGGCCACTATTCTTAGAGCCAAGTATCTTAACAATAAGGATGCTAGTTTTTTTCTAAGGAAGAAGGAGCTTCCACATGGATTGTTGTTTTGGAATAACCTCCTTAAAATCAGAGTGCTAACTAGAGGTGTGAAAATCAGGATTGGTAATGGGCTCAACACTCATTTTTGGGATGACCCCTAGTCTACTTTGACCCCACTATCGACCTCAGAAGATCTAAAACTAGTCAGAGGAAGATTGAAAAGAGAAATTGGGAAAAAAAATTCTAATTACCTTGAGTGGGATGAATGGCGACCCAAGTGGAAAAGCTATTCTTAATAATGCTATTCTTAGAGGAAATAGACAACAGGATTGGGAAGTTGCAATTGAGCAACTTATGAAACAAATTGGTAATCCTGATATGTTTTCAAGAAACAGAAAGGATGAATGGATTTGGACAAAAACTGCTAGTGGTAGTTTTTTCGGTTAAATCTGCTTATGATTCAATGATGCATCCGACCATGATCTTTGGCTCTTTTGACTGGCTTAAGGTTTGGAGGAAGAACCTCATTTTGAAAATTAATTTCTTTTGGTGGATGGTTATCCATGGTAAGATCCTCATGATTGACAACCTTAAGAAAAGAGGTTGGTACCTTGTTAATAGGTGTAGCCTTTGTAATGAAGAAGAGGAAACTATCATGCATTTTTTTTTTCAATGTTCTAATGCCCAAGAAGTCTGGGATTTTTTTCTTAATACTCTAAAAGTGGAGTGGGTTCTTCCTGCTAGTATCCAATTGTTTGTTGAAGGATGGAGCTTTTTCCCTTATTCCCACAATATAATTTGTGATCTATGGGGACAAATTCCACCATTTTTGGCTTGGGGTTTGTGGAAGGAGAGGAATAATAGAGTGTTTAGGAAGACTACTAGAACTAGTAAGGAATTATGCCTAATTGTGAAAAGACAAATTTAGGAAAACATGGAAAGTTGTAAGTATAAGTAGGCTAAGAAACAACCAAATTAGCAAGAATTAAGCATAAAACAACAATGGGAGCTCTCTCATGACTTAAATAATGTCAATTGGTTAAAAAAAATTATAAGAAGAAGCACAATCTGGATCCCCCCAGACCCAGGATGGGTGAAATGCAATTTTTATGGTTGCTCAAAAGGTAATCATAGATGGGCTGCTACTAGTGGAGTGATAAGAGATGATAAAGGAGCATATCTGATTGGGTTCAACAAAGGTTTAGGAAAAACTACAAATAACTTCACTGAGGCTTCGATTGTTTGGATAGGAGCCAGACTTCTTGGGGAAAGGGGATACAATAAGGCCATTGTGGAAGGAGACTCGAAGTTGATAATAGAATACTTCATCAATAAGGCTAATATACCATGGGAAATTAAAGACATGTTGGAAGACTGTAAAAGCATTTTGCAAGAGATTCAGTATGTTAAAATTTACCATTCATTAAGGGAGGGAAATAGAGTGACAGATGCAATGGCCAATCTTGGGGTTAACAAAGAAAATTTAATAAATTGGGACTTCAACGATTTGCCTAATCAAATAAAGGAAATCCTAGCAAAAGACGGGCTTGGGGAAAAATACTCAAATAAAGGTCAATGTGGAGGGATTGCTTAATTATTAAAATGAGTGATGGGAAGCAAAGGATAATGAGGAGGTGGACCCCATGGATACAAGCTAGCATGCTAAGTGGGAGATATTGTAGGAATATTTCAAAAAGATTATTAAATCTCAATAAAAGGATCTGCAAGTGTGGGAATGGTCATCCGAATGGCAAGGACGAGTACTGGGAAAGGAAAAATTCAAATTGGGATTTAAATGGCATGTGGTGTAATCTGTGGATAGATTTACGATGTGACAGATGGAGAGGCATCGATAATAATAAAAAAAGGTGGAATAAAATAAAGGTTATCATTGCTTGAAAGGGAGGTGGAGCTTCCATGAATAATAATGATCATTGGCGAAAAGGTGGCAATCGTGATTCGTTTATGAATAATAGAAAAAACCCTAAGCTGTTTATTTCCCAAATGAATAGTCACAGAGTTTCCATTTGAACAGAGTGTGTGGAGTTACTGGTTGCGAGTGTTGAGGACGCAAAAGGTAAAAGGAGTGATTTCCTTCTCGTTCCCAAAAGTTACCATAGCTTTGAGAATATGGGTGGTCCAAGAAAGTGGATTGAGCCTTAGAAATTTGGCTCGCTCCCCAACCATGAGGAGCTCTAGAGTCTTTTCGAACAGGTGGGTTTCACTCATTATTTTTCTGCTATGGATGGTTATAATGAGAGGCTTAGCTACAAGTTTTCTAATTCATGGAGAGACAAAGAGGTTACTCTGGGAGGACTTCAATTCAAAGTGGATGCTAAGTTGATTGAAGATGTGACGGGCTTGGCGTACGAAGGAACGAAGGTAGCAAAGGTCTGCAATGGTAAGTATCAGAATTATTTCAAAAAAACATTTGAAGGGAAAGAAAAACCATAAAGATTTCAAAATGGATATTCTAGGGTTAAGCTGCCACCTCCTTATCACAATGTCTGCTTTATAGTGATGAAATATTTTACCCTAGAAGTTTGATACCAGATAGTCCATGGCTACACTTCCCCATTTTCAACCATATTAGGCACAAGGAAAAAATTAACTTGCATTTCTTCTTGTTTTCCTCCCTAAGCTAGAGCCTTGCTCATGGTGCCAATCTGCCTTTACATCATGGCCTCATAAGAGCCATATGTAAATTTGTGATTTCTAGAACCCCGTAGAAAAATTTGGTCCTAAAAATGATTGAAAACCCCAAACCTCAAATTTCGGTGAAGATTAAGCTTCTTGAAAACCTTCCCTCCTCAATGCCTAAAAAATCGAGTAAGAAATCCCAAAGCCCTAAGAATTTTGTAAAGAAAGACCAAAGCCCTGATACTGCCATGTGGATGGATTTACTTGCGGTCACACCTAAAAAATGAAAAGATGTCTTGATGGAGTTGGGAACAAAAAAAAGGAGAAGGTTGATATCAAGTGAATTGGGAGAAGAGGTGGACACCAGAACTATTCTTGATGATAATGAGATGGAAGGTTTACACTAGGGTGGTAGAAGGTCAAAAAAATTGGCTATAGCAGTGTCAAAAGGAAAGGAGAAGAAGAAAAATGCTCAAATCCCAGAGGAGAAAAGAACCCAAAGCCCTCTAGAAAGCGTTGAGAAATAAGAAGACAAGGAAAATGATTCCTTAATAGAAGAAATTATGGATAGTCTTGGTGGAGACTCGTTTGAAGAAGAGGAATCAGGGGCTCATAGTGAGGATGGTAAGGGTGATGAGGAAAGGGAGGAGTTGTAGTAGGAGATGGTTTGGGATGAGGAGGAAGCAAATCGAGATGGGGCAAAGGATACTAGCAAAGAGGAAATTAAAGTTGCAAAGGATGTGAATGGGAGATTTAACAAATTGGAGGAGAGGATGAAAATTTTGGATCAGAAGATACTTGAGAAGGCGGGGGACAAAAAATTCCAAGCCCTAGAAAATCTGATTAATGGAATAATAGAGGAAAGTTTGAAAGTGTTGGAGAAAGGTATCCAAGAAAAAGGAAATGTCCATAGAATTCATTCCCTTGAAGAAGCTATCAAGAATGTGTGTATGGTGGTGAATGTTGTGGTGAAGAAAGTTGTTATGGCCACTGTCTCAAGGATGGGAAAAATCAAGAAGTAGCTGAAGAAGAATGCAGCAGGTGATGGTGAGGACCTTGCTGGTAAGATGGAGCGGAAGGCCACTATGCACAGTACTATTGAAGACCTAGTCAAAGCCTGGAAGTTGATCAAGGATGCATAGCCTGGTTGCTTTGTTGTGTTGGCTTCTTTTGTTTTTTTATTCTTATTAATTCTATGTTTAATTGGACTATTGCTACTAGTTATGGTCGTGGGTGCCCGAACTTAAATCTTTATAATGATGTGTATATTCTTAGTAGGAACTTTATGATGGGTGTTTATAAGCACTGTAGATGGATAGGGAAGGATGTGACTGATGGTAGTTTTTGGTTTTTGGATATGTATGATAGAACTGAAATGTTTGATAGAAAAGAAATTGGTTAAGCTTTTTGGTTGGGGGATTCAAAAGTTTGGTGGGATTCCTATTTTTGTTGTTTCTCACCACTGGTTGTTCTGTTCTTGATGTACTTTATGTTTGGGTCAGGGCCCTTTTCCCCTACTTAATTAATCAAAAACATTTATTTCCATACTCTCTAATCATACCTTCGCCTATCACAAGTTGAAGTAAGGTCACTTCAAACCTTAAGTTGGGGGAGGGTACAATAACAGCTATTTTTTTCATTTTTTGCCACCTAAAACCAAATGCAAACAAACAAATATGACATGCAAACCCTTTTTTTCCTAAAATTTGTACCTACTTTTTGTTGATAGTTTCAATTGGAAATTCCCTAATCCTGTTATCTTGAGATAATTCAAACCCAAAACTATTTTTTAAGCTCAACTAAGTTGATACAAAGAAGGGGAGTTGCACTTACAGTATGGTAGTGAAAATGCATGACAAATTTTCAAAGTAAGAGAAGGGTTTGAAGGTGGTGAACTAAAAATTGAGCAAAATTTTTAGGGTTAATAGATTGAGCAGAGGTAAAAGAGATTCATAATGGGAGGTGATGTTATTATGAGAGAGTCATCGGCTCACAAGCATATACTAGAAGATGCAATGGTATTGCATATCTTCACAAGAGTTGGTCGACTCAATTATTTCCTAAAGATGACAAAATTTGACAATGACATAGCAAGAAGATTTGTAGCCACATTGGAGCATGATAAAGCAATGGTAAAATGGTTTTCATTAGATCATCTAAAGTCGCCATAGCACAGGTATCTAGGTTGCCTAGGAATGGAGCAAAGTTTCCAATTAGAGTAGATGCAGTGGCTGCAAGAGAAGAATTTTGTGAGCAAGGAGAAAATTTGGATTCATCGTCACAAGGTACAAAGAGACTTTCTCTTCCATGGTTTCGGGCCAACTATGCTTCCTATGTCATTAGATACCTTAATTGTGATGGTAGACAAAATATTTTGTATACTGTACATTTCAAATTACTTTGTCATCTTCGCCATAATTGGCTAGTAAATGTGCCAAATTTTCTTTATAATATGCTATAAAGGATGGCATTTGAGTATCAGAGGAAACATAGTGACATGACCTTATCACATCACTATTTGATTTCCCTATTAGTAAAAATAATCTTGAGAATTCAATACCCATAGGTAGCTTGGGAAGATTTTGTGAAATGTGAAGATATTAATAGTTTACTTGAGGCACCTGTAGTACCTAAAACTTTAGAGCCACAAGTTGAACCTACAAGGGGAAGTTCTCTTGTCTCACCTATGGCTTCACCTACCCATAGCCAAGGTGAGCTCAAGGAGCACAATGTGCCATCGTTTAGGTCACTAGTAGTGGAAGAAACACTATCTTCCTCAAAACCACCAAAACCCAAGAACAGAAGAGGGAGTACATCCACAACATCCACACCTTCTAAAAAAAAAGAAAAAGAAGGATTCTCAAAAGAAAAATAAGGATGTTGAGAAGGAGAAACCTACACCTAGGCGTTTAGGTCAATTGAAAAAGAAAGGTGTTTTGAGGGGGTGTGGAAAAACCTAAAGAAGAGGAAAGGGAAAAGAACAACAGGAAGAAGATGTGATGTTGGTTGAAATAGATTTCGAAGGGAAGGGAAATATCCCTGGAAATATGCATACACTTGTAAAGAGGAAGTGATATGTGTCTACCACTTCTGATTCAAACTTAGAAGATGTGTTTGTTTCCAAGAAAACATAAAAGAAAACCCTAGATAGTCCTACTTATGCATACTATGATTGTATAAGGGGTGGTAATGAGAAGATTTTAGAAATAGAGTAAATTTTTATAGAAGATAGAAATGTTAGGAAAGAGCTTCAGGAAGCTTTGGACATAATTAAACATTTGGAAGAACTAGTGCAAAGTTATGAAAAGAAATACAAAGAAAGGGAGACAAAAATACAAGAATTGGAGACAAAAATACAAGAATTGGAAGAAAAATTGTAGACATATGGCCATGGTGCAAAGCTAGATCTATTGGCACAATTGGCCATTACCAAAACAAGGGATGGAGAACTTGCAATACCAAATCAAAGACCTCCTCCCATAAAAACCAAAATTCACCATTAAAATTTGTCTCTTGGTTATCAACTATGGAAGGTGACCAATGAATTTGCATAGGAAATAGAAAAGTGGAGGAAACAAAAAGAAAATTTGATTGCAGAACATGCTAAAGTGATGGAAAGAAAATAGTTGAGCTAAGGAGATTAGCAGTCAGATTGGAAGAAGTGGTAGATAAAGATGCCCAAATTATAAGATGTAGACCTCCAACAAGAACATATGCACTATTTTTGCAAGAAAAATTTCTGAGTTTTTTAGTTTAGTAGGATAATCAGTAACCAGTCAATTGGTATGAGCAGGGAATTTTAGTTTCATAATGTTTTTAGTGATTCTACACTAGAAGAGAAGGATCAGCTATGTGAATATTGTTTTCACAACTATGTAGTGACATATGAAATATAGTGGAATCCTTTGATGTTTGCAGTGGATCTCTAGGTAAGGGAACTAGCATCTTATTATAGGAATGAACAATTCAAGGGAGAAATAATGGAAGAATATGAGGAGAGGGAGAAATTAGTTGCTCTCCCAATAAGGAAAGAGTCTAAAGACCCTCATGCACTTATAGATGAATGGTTGAAACTCTTGGATCATAAAGGTGGAGGAAGGAAGATTATAAAACTAAGAACAAAGGATTATAAAAGAATGCAAACATTAGCTATGGGATTGGGTTAGCAATCTTCTAGTTATATGTAGAACA
The DNA here is from genome assembly GCA_007258455.2 of Sequoia sempervirens. Classification (NCBI taxonomy): domain Eukaryota; kingdom Viridiplantae; phylum Streptophyta; class Pinopsida; order Cupressales; family Cupressaceae; genus Sequoia; species Sequoia sempervirens. Next base: position 63,135 of record VDFB02056360.1, read on the forward strand.
AAAGGAACAAATTGACCCCAGAGTTGCAAAGAAAAGAGCCTCATTCAGTATACAATTTTACCACCATGCTTGAGAGAGTACACAGATACATGAATTTTTTTGCTAACATAGGACTTCACTGGGTACCACACACATTCCACCCACCTATGTTACTCTATCCAGTTCTACATTGGACTTGGGAAAAAGGCAAGGAGTGTGAGAAATATAGGATCATTAGAATGAGATAACTTGTAGCTTACAGAGGTTTCTACTTAAATCAGATCAAGGGAGTTGATGTTTTCATGGACCTCAAGGAGATCACCCTGCATTATAATATGTACCCCCGGTGTTTTGCTTGAGGACAAGCAAAAGCATAGTTGGGGGGAATGATGGGTTCATTTATTAGCCTATATTATATTTTTTTTATACATGCTTTCAGACATTATCAGATAATCCTTTCAGACAATACTCCTATGATATGTTATCTTTTCATGCTTATTATACAACCTTGGACCTGAATTATAGTAATGGAAATATAGTTATGATATAGTAGCATTAGATGGTTTATATCAGAGTATGTATGAAATATGGATGGAATTTTTTGTTTAATCATAGTAGTTAGATTTGTGTATATGTTTTGTGGATTAACCTCTTTCATCCCAAGAAGACACTGTATCCCACAACAAATGGAAGTTGTAGCCTGCAACAAAAGGAGGACTTGGACAGCAAAATAGGGAAGTGAAAGATAAAGCTGAACATAATAACTACCATGTGGAGACACTTGATGGAGTTAGTTATGCATCATTATGATAGATAATAAGGCATTGAGAATAATTATTTTGTTGCTAGTATTCTGGATAACTATTTGTGTGCTCCACATGTAGATCTATTTTGTAGAGTTTCAATTCTATTAGAACACTTGTTTCTTTTTAGTTTCAGTTTGAATAATTCAATCTTAATTGCATACTTTGATATCTAGGGAGTTGTAGTTGATTATTTCAGTTAGGAGTTGTGCTTGGAATAAACTCCTTTGTGCTTGTGTATAGCCAATGGTTGATTGCTTAGATAGTTTATTTTTAGTAATTTTTTATCAATTACTTTTCATTTTTTAGTTATCATCTATAGAAATGTTGATTATTTAGAAATGATTTCCTTGAATACAATTTGTGGGGAAGATTTTGTGTAATATTTTGTGATGTGTAATGAATGAAGTTCAAGTTCATATGAATGTGAATAATTTGAAGATTTAGATTTGGTTTTAGTTAAGTGAAGATGACCACTTAAGCAGGCCACTCAAGGTAATTGTTCTTCACTACATTTGTAATTGTTTATTTATGTTTAATAGTTATTTTCATTTATCATTGTAGTGTAGAAAATATCTCCCTTTACATTTTCAAACTTAATTTGGGAATGATTGAGATTAAAATGAACCTAAAATTACCTTAATCTAGTGTTTTACACATTCACATTAGGTTTAGGGCCCTTTTAAGCTAAATTGACCTAATTTTTCCTTAATTTAGTGTTGTAAAGTGTATTTATTTACACCTTCACATTAAGTTTTGAACCCTCTTGAATTATGACCTTAATATCATCATTAATAGGCTCCTAAGACCTTTATTATGCATCTCAAGGCTCATTTCAATCAAGATCCTGACATAATCAACAAATAAACTTAATTTCTCAACTCCCCGACATTTCCTCTATCTAAAAAGGCTTGGTGGGACCGATACGCCACCTTGGGTGTATGAGTCCCACTGAGATGGGACTTATACACCACAAATGGTGTTTGAGTCCCATTTGGCACCTTTTTAGGGTTTTGAATTCAAATTTCATGTATGTCATAATTTGGGATCTAATAAACGGTAAGTTAGATAGAATGGCTATATAAACAAGGTTTCAAATCATTATTTCACCTAAGCATTCATGATATAAACTTCAAAAATCAAGAGTCAAGAGTATCCTAAGACTTCACAAACATTTCTAAGGCATTCAAGGGTAGATTTCTTCATCATTTGTTGTAGCATTTCAAGATCCATCATCATGTCAAAGTCACCAAGCATGTTGCTGAGCTAGTGTTGTGATGTAGCATTCAAGATCCAAGATTAAACATTGTTCTACATATAATTCAAGATCAAGATCTACATTCTTCATGGCCACTTCATGCTATATTGCAGACCCACATTGCCAGACATTATTCAAGGTATCATTGTTCATGTCTCATATTTCATTGTTTCATCACAAGGCTTAATTACCTAAATGGGGTTTGACCTAGGCAAACCCCTATTTCCTAGCAATCAACAAGTTCTTCCCTCTCTCTAAATGTGTGATTATAGATCTAGGTGTCTTGGAGCTTGAGGATCTTTGAAAACTAAGTTTCAAGATTGAAGAAAGTTGCCAAAGTTGTCTCCTCGTTTACAAGATCACAAAAAGTCACCTACAGGCCAAAATTCAAGGTTTCAGACTCAGATTTTACAAGGAAGCTATAGGAAATCACCAGAGAATACCAAAATTTCAGCCAAACCCTAATACAAGGACTAAATCATCACCTTGGGCATATGAGTCATAGTACTTCCATTTTCTAGGTTTCAGGAGATTCATATCTATCCTTGAGAGATTCCAATTTTGGCATAGAGACCATAGTTTGGGACTAAATCACCCAGATTGGCATATGAGTCCCAATGAGCATAAAACAATAGGATTTCAAGGTTTTGGAGCTTTTTTTGATCACATATTTCTTCCAGGTACCCCTCTACTCTTTCTTAGTCTTTTATTTTGCATTTCAGTTTCATAATCTAGGTCATTTAATTAGGTTTTGCATATCTTTTACATTTCTTGTCTTTCCAAGCCTTTGCTTGGTAGTGAACCCCCTTTTAGTCTTTAAGCACACCCCTAAGACACCCTATTTCATATCTCTTTCCCTAATTCCATTCCTATATGAGATCTCTAGGGTTTCCTTGGATGAAACTTGAAGAAAATTGGTCTAGGTCCCTAAACACCTAGTTTGTGTTCCACCTCCCAAAAGGTGGAACACCTATTTTCTTTGTTTCAATCATTACTTCATAAATTGCATGTAAGTTAGAATAGATTCTCATATTTTGATTATCAGTAATTAATGTTCATGAGCATGAATGCATTTAGTTTTTTATTAGGAAAAACAGGTTTTGAAGGGACCTTGAAACCGTTTACAATGAAGAAAAGCTGCAAAAAAGACTAAAGCACTAAGACCTGCAACCCACAAAAAATAGAAAGTTGACTAAAGTTAAAACCAGAGAACCTGTTAGCAGCCCATCAACAAAACATTAACAACAAGGATAAATAATCAAAAACAACAACAAAACTACAACATTTTATCAAGAACATTGGCTGAGGCCAAATTTTCAACAATGACCCCCTCGTGCATCTCGACCACATCCTTCAGCTCCTCAAACGATATGGCAACTGTTCTCTTTGTCTTGCTTCTCGTCCTCAAGCATAGAACAACATCCAAATTATTTTCCATATTAGGGGAAATCTCCTCAATCTTCTCCTTCAAATTCATGCGATTAACTTCCTCAATGGCCTTCTCATGATCTCCCAAATCCAGGGACTTACCAGTCTACTTTAAAGCTTTCTCATTTAAAATAGAGGGACCCTTCGAACTAGATTTCAAAGAATTGTTACTAATAGTAAAAAAAGTCTACAAATCATCACTAATCTTATTGACTCTTTCCTCCATCTTAACAAACCTTTCAATAATCTTTTGGACAACCATTTCCAAGGAGGTTATCGTATCCTCATGACTTTTACCAAGTCTATCAACATCAACAGTAAGTCTATCAAGAATTACATTCATTGTCTTAGCCTTACCTTTGACCAACCACTCCTTTTGGCTACTATGCACTAACACAACATAGACGTCTTTCCAATTTTTAAGCTAGACGTTGAGCTCCTTCACTTTTGAGAAAAGCCACTTCACAAGCAAAAGAAAATTGCAAGTACCATCCCCTGCCATTCTACATAAGAGGTACATGTTAATATCATCCCAATTGACCGGAGGCGCAACATGAGAACCAAAATTGTTGATAAGAACCTCCTAAGCTGCCTCTTTGTCCTCCAAATCCTCCTCAATAAGGGAATCCTCCACTTCAATCACCTCCACTTTCATAGGGTGCTTATCAGGCATATTCACCGAGTCCACCAAAATTTCAAGCCACTTCACCTTCACACCACTCCCCTTAACCCTCTCAACACCACTAAGAGAATCTAAATTAGTCTGGTTAGGGCCAACCCCCTTGGAACACATTGCCTACTCAATACCCTCCATAGGATGCTAGAAACCCTCAAGGCCAACACCCGGGACATGTTTAACATCAGGAATAGGGAATTCTCCACATCTCTCGCAGTACCATCACCCGGGCCATGGTTGAAAACAGGAATAGAGGAATTATCCACAACTCTAGAATCATCCATTTTCTGCTTGACAACACGCTTCTCTTTCCTGGGGCATTTTTTCTTTCCCTTTACATTCTTCTTCATCGAAGGCACCATGACTTCCTTCAATCATTATCAGTTTCATAACCCTTTGACCAAGATTCAGAATCCTCATAAACATCAATAGAATCCCTCTCCTCCTCTGATGGTTCCTCATAATCCCCTTCCCACTCCTCCGTCAACTCACCATTTTCATACCCTGCATTTTTTCCACCCTTTTTACAAGTTAGGGTTTTAGGAGAAACAAGAACCATTTTTTACTTAATGTGCTCAAAGATAAGATTTATAAGGCCTTGATGGATAATAGCCTTCCTAGGGTTCTTCCTATGATCCTTGATACTTGTTTCCATTGAAAGGAGGTAAAAAGGAAACGAAACCAGAGAATTATAGTGGAAGTGATTCAAAAGAATGAAGTGGTAACAATAGATAACAAAATACCTTCCTTCTAGGGTAAAATATTGCATTAAGGATAGAGCAATTTCCCTCCACACTGGATTAATGGATATGCATGCATACCCATCGCTACCAATAAACCTAAGCTTCCTCTTCTTAGTTCCTTTGAAGAAATTGGCCAAGGCAGTCTTGGCTACAACCCTATCTCTGTAAAATTTCCTTCCCTTGGAACGGATACTAGTAACCTCATTGATGAAATCCTCATTGATGTTAAAATCCACACCCTTATAGCACAAAACCCTGTTGTTCCACCCACTAACAAAATCCTTTGTCACTTTAGGGTTCAGACCATGGAGCTTCAACAAATAGGGGAAAACACCACCCTTCTCCAGAAGCTCCCAAATAGGTTTATTGTTTCTAAACTCCTCACAAGAGCTCAACTCCACTCTGCAACGAGCACCTCCCATGGCAACATGTAACGTACAACACTCGACCTAGTTCTTGATTTTCTGCAAAGGAAAAATTAGGAAAAAAAACCACAAGACAAAGCAAAAGAAACCCATAAAGCATGAGAGCTTTCCAAACCAAGTATTTCCATACCATAACTTCCAACCCATAATCTCACAAGTATCTAAAAATTAATTATTACAAGAGCATGCACTGAACTCAACGTGCAAAAACCAACTTAGGAAGAGATAAAAAAAACCTTTCTCCCTTCTTAATCACATCCTTGACATGACAACTAGTCATAATAGGATATGTTCTAAAGATTAAGTGGCAAGAAATCATAATTATTCCAATTATTTCGAGCCATCACTCAAAAATTAGCTAACCCATCAACCAACGAATTAGATTCCTTGAACACGTGAGTAATTCTCACCTCATCAAAAGTGTTAATGATAGATAATGAATCATTAATCAGATAGGCTATAGACCATGAAAGTGGATTGCTCTTTAGAAGACATTTAATGATGTTGAGGGAATCCCCTTCAATCCAAAGTTTAGAGACCCCATAATCCTTAGCCAATAAAAGGCCATGATAGGTTGTTGCTGCCTCTATAAAGTGGCATGAATGCATTTAGTTAACTTGTAGTACTCTGGAGATTAGAATAAGTTCAATTACTAGTCTTGATTAGTTTGAGTTAGTTTTATTAATTCTTTGTTAGCAGTAGTTCAGCTGCAAGTTATGTTGTAGGAACACGTAACCATTAACGCTAGTTCACTTCTTTCATTATTATGCATTTTTGTGATTTTTTAGCAAGTAAAATACCTTTAATAAGATAAACTAGGTAACCTCGGGTCTTTGAAGGCACATAGTGCAACACCATCATAAGTTTACAAACCTTGGTTGACAATTTAATGAAGTCTTTACAATGTTGAGTGGAATTTTCAACTAGTCATACCTCAAAATTGTGTGGTTTCTACAAAGTTTACAAGACACTAGTTTAGACTCTACAACTACTCTCAACATGTAGTCATATGCATAGGAGATATGTTTTTATGTACATGTACTCCATATATTTTTGTTGCAGTCTAGCTCATACTCCTAAATAATTAGACATATTTTCATAGTTAAGTATGTTGATAAAATAATGTCTTGATTTATTAAACAATTGTTTTTGTGATTCATCCTTGAACTTTTTGAGTTATTATTATTATTGTTTTTTTTTTTGAGATTATACAAATAACTCAATATTGACATATTATTTAATTTTTATGTTAAAAATTAAAGAGTGATTATTCATGATAATGACTAACTAATGTTGCATTTTTGTGAGTGCAACAAGATACTTTAATGCACCCTCACCATAGATAGAGTATCATCAAGGAGAAGGAATCTAGCTATATCAAAGTCAAGGTTGCATGAAGGGAGCTAATGCACACATCACATTGAAATCACATAAATAAATTGCACTATGAGTATGTGTGTGTGTTATCTTAAAGATGAATTATTTCATTTTATTTTTAGAATTAATTATATTCTATCATATTATTAAATCTTTAAAATTAGATCTAACAAAAATTAGAATTAAAGAAATATAAATATATATGTGTGATTGAAAAATATGTGCGTATTAAAATGAGATAAATACTATTCAAGCACACCAATGAAACTTTAAATCAAAGGAAAACTGATTAAACAAAGTAAAGCAAACTCTCAATGCAGCAGATCCTTTGAAGACGTCCCATTGTCCTCTATCTCCAGTATTTTTGCCAAATCTCTCCGATTTGTATGCTAAGCTCCACAAAATGACTACTAAAGAACGAGATTTAAAAGTAAATGCATAATACACTAAGAATGCAAGATCTTAAAGGTTGATAATGGAGGAATGTTGGTTGTTCACTTCAGCAGCATAACGATGTAATGAAGATGATAGATGGAAATTGAGGGAAGATCGAAGATAGATTTTGACAGAATGAGGATGCTAGATGAAGATTCCATCCAAATGGCTTGTGAAAGGATTGATTTATAGATTTTCAAAGGCAAAAAGCTTAGTTGGCAATGATCAACGGTTGAGATTCAATCTGGTAAGATGAACGATATAGGATTTTCGAAAGCTTGAGAGGGAGATAGAAGGTTTCCTCTTTTTTCAATTTTTTTCATTCAGATCTAAAGGAAGGTTTCTGTTTTGAAGGATGAGTTAAAATGAAATTCATAATTAAATAAGTAAACTTACTTAATTATATGTGAAGATGGATTTAGAAACTCGCATAATTAAATAAGCAATATTTAATTATGTGTGAGAGATGGATTTAGAAGGAATTAAATTAAATATTTAAAATATTTAATTTAACTATGAGATGAAGAGGAGGAATATTCCATTTTTTGAATTCAAATTTTCAAATTTCGAATAACATGATAATCAAATATAAATAAATTATAGAATTTATTTAATTTAATTATGAGGAATATGGAGACGGTAATTAATTAAATAAACTTCTTTATTTAATCAATGTAGAAGAATTATAAGAATGAACAATATAAATAAATAATTAAATTTATTTATATGTAGATGACTTTAGGAGATTAATTAAATAATTTATATTTATTTAATTAATAAGCTTGATTAACATTGACCATTTTTAGACATATACATTTTGCCCCTCTTTGAGATGATGTTCGAGATGATGATTTTTTTGTCAAGCAACATCATTTCAAAGAAGTTAAGGTATGGATAGAGGAGAATGGATAATGATATAAAGATAGGATGATGGAATGATGATGCCCCCTCGAGAGGATAGGCGGGTTGGACAAACACGGGTAGGCTCTCGAAATGAAATGATAAGGATAGACAAGATGATGCAAGATAGAAAGTGGATGAAGGAGAGGAATGATACGTTATGCTGCAATGAAGGTGAGCAACCATGATGTTTGATATAGCACTAGACGTTATGCACCAAGATATAAGGACCAAGGTGACAATGTGTCTCGTGCCCCAGCATAATACAACCTTGTCTAGACGTATGAGGAAATAGACTTAGAGCATTAAAGTCCTAATGCACAAAAGGTATGATATGACCTTAGATGCAAAGGATAGTGCAAAAAGCTACTCCAACATACACAAGATATGAATATTAGCTAGAATGATACGGATTTGAAACAAATGCAAGATAAAATGATAACACACACAAGCAAGCAAGCAAGCATGCACAAATGATACAAAAACAAACAAGGAATTGTCCCTGTCAAGCTGTAAACCGTTGATTGATTGATTGATGATGATGATGATAGTGTTGTCATTGTGGGGAGCGGCATGTCCCTAGATCAACACAAGGATGATGATAATTGATTGATTGATTGGTTGATTCATTAGGTTTACAACAAGATAAGGATCAAGACCAAAGGATGTGATTGGATAATTTGACAAGATTGATTGATTTGATGGGTATGGATTGAGGATTGACTTGCATTTGGATTATTGCTTGGATTGATTTAATTGAGTTGATTGGATGAAATGGTTTTGATGAAGATGATTGATTTGGTTGAATGGTTGAATGATTGGATTGATTTGAATTGAGATGATGGATTGATTTTATTGCTTGGATTTTTGTTGGATATTTGATTTTTGTTGGATTTTTGACATTTTATGATTTTTTTGGATTTTTGAAATGTTTTGATTTTTTTTGGATTTTTTGAAATGTTTTGATTTTTTTGGATTTTTGAAATGTTTTGATTTTTTTTGGACTTTTGAAATGTTTTGATGTGTCAAAGGATGAAAATTTGAGTAGCCTTTGTGCTAGAGACCAATGACAAGGGGAAAACCAAGTCTAGGTGCAAGGAGATAGATGGGATTGATGGATGAAAGGGTGGGTGATGGGAAAAGGGCTCATGATAGATGGATGGATGGAAATGATAGGTCATAGTGAATGGAATGGACGTATGCATCATAGGAGAGAAAGGATGTGATTTCCAAAGACTATGTCGCATAGGAATAACATGCCCCATTCTAGGTACAATACTTAGGATTTTTCATGACAAAACTTATGGCAATAGGATAATGATAGGCTTGGTTTAGAAAGATGAGGTATGTCAAGAGATACTCAAAGCATGTTTCAACATTTTGCCCCTATATCTTCATCAAGATCAAAAGAAGAAGGGTGGATGAATGGACTCGATATAATAGGTATGGATGATGGCTAAAAATGGTAGGTAGGATGGAAATGGTATGACATGAAAATGATAGGTTGGATAGATAAGACATTGTGCCCCCAAGTGTAAGTGACATATAAGATCAACCTACACATGACGCCTATTTGCTAGGTTTTCATCATGGTACTTATCCAGGGCGCCTGTTTACCAGGTTTTCACCATTGGACGAAGGGATTTCTCTTTACTTTTCTTTTTCTTTTTTCTTTTTTTCATTTTTTTTGTTTTAAATTTTTGACTTTTTGGATAGGAGAAGGTGAATATGGATGGGAGGGACTCCAGTATCTAGTTGCATGAAAGGTGATAGTCTCACTAGATGGATGTCCTTGCATGGACCATGTCAAATGTCATTATGCTCATAGATGTTAGTAAGGGATGACATGAAAGGGAGATGGAGTAAGTAGATGATGGATTATCATGTGAATGATGGAGGACAATAATGGATTATGATGCAGATTATGTAGGGAAGATGATATGTATTATATGGGACTTATGAAAAAGATGAATGGGGAAGTTTAGCCAAAAGCATGGACCATAGGAAGATGATGGGGGAGATATGTAGGATAATGAGTGAAGGGTGGGGAGATGGAGGTATGTGGGATTGTTGTGAAATGGAAGGGAACCATGACCAATGGTTGCACACATTGTGATAAACGTTGAAGCTTGTGATGTGGATGAGGTGTAGGAAGCAATGGAGATGTTTGCTTAGGAGGTGGAGGGTGAAGTGCTTTCGGTACCCACATAGACTTAGTATTTTTATGATTTTTAGTTTGCTTGTGGGTTTTAGGAATTTGAGACTTTTGAATGGAATGAGAATGTAGGATGGAAGTGGATGGTTGGGATTTTTGTGATGTAGATGCCTCGTTTGACTTGCTTTCATTTTTCTTAGGTACCCAAACCAATTTAGTTTTGGCCTTTACTTTTGGAGGTATGGGCTTATATAGCTTTTTAGATGTATTTTGCTTTGAATTTTTGTATTGATGTCCTAAGGCATGAAAACCCTTAGAATTTTTTATTTTATGGGTAGAGGCATTGAAATTATTGCTTTTGAATCCCATGGGTTTGGTGGAATGGGTGGAAGCTTCATGTTTATATAATGTGTGCATTTGTTGGTCATGATTAGGAATGTTAGGGTATTTATGGATGGAGGGATAAAAGGATTGGATGGTAGGGATATTAGGTGTTGGGAGAAGTGGAGGTAAAGTTGATGGAGGGATATTAGGAGTTGGAAGTAATGGTGGTAGATTTGATGGTGGAAGGTGTATGGTCGCATGCTTTTGACATTTGTAGGATGATGGAGGTGGAATGGTAACATATGTTTTAGGGATATGATAGGCTTTATGATGAAAGGAGGACTTAGAATGCATGGAGGAAATACCAACATATGTAGGTTGTTGTCCTTGGGGTGTAGGTCCAAGGTCATAAGAGAGTGGAGGGACTTTGACATGGATGGGCTCCAAAATATCTTGTTCATGAAGGTCTAGACCTTTACTTTGGTGGTTCATGTTTTGGAGTGTGCAATGGACAATGGGACTAGGTGTAAGTGAAACACTAGACACGAGTTCCTTATTGGATGGAGAAGATAATTCTTGTTGTTCAAAGGAGGAACATTCATGAATGAGGGTAGAAAAACCAATAGGATATGATGGAGGATTTGTAATGGGGTCGATAGTGGGTGATGGAGGATCATTAGGATCTTTATTGGCATTGTGTTCACTTAGATCCAATGTATTTGTTTGATCTTCTATGTGTGCTTGGGAGGCATATGTCTCATCAAGGGAAGTGGATGTTTGTGCATCATGGATGGGTGAGGTGGAAAGCTCTTGACCATGGAATGCATAAAGTTGGCTAAGAGGATCATCATGGTCTTCTTGATCATAAAAGGGGTCTTGATCAAAGATGGAAGATTGATCATGAACAATATTAGGTATGTTATGAATGGGATCATGGGGAGGGTGATGATCTTTATGTGGATGAGGGAGTAATGTTTCCGCATGTGTAGGATTATGCTCTTGACATACCTCATGAATTATTTGAATGGAGGTGGAAGGGGATGACTCATGGGGAGACTTATCATGTTCTTGATGGTCAAGAACATAGGAGCATGATAGAGGGTGACTTGGACTTCCGAGGGGAGACTCTATAATTGGCTCAAGGGATTGTGGATGACATGGTTGACTTGAAGGACTTGGCATGGCATTTGTGGACTCTTTTGTATGTTCAAGTATATGTGTTGAATGACATGGCGAAAATTGATTCCTTGTTTGTAGTCCTTGGATCACATCCTTTCGAGGTGTAGGGGTGGATTTAGGCAGTTCCATGGGTTTACTTTTGAAAAATTTGTACCATGGAGTTGATGTATTGGCAAGTGGATTAGAGGATGGTAAGGGTAATGAAGGGGTTAATGGGTTGGAAAGTGTAGGGACCATTGGATTAGGACTAGGACATGGTGCCTTTAGGATAGGCTTTTGATTGGACAGTGGTATGATATACTTAGAGGGTGCATGAACTAGATTAGTGTTCCCCTTGTCAAATGGAACATGAGAATTGAAAGGCTCTTGATTTTGCTGCCAAGGTGGACTTGGGCTCCTATGTTCTTGTAGTGATAAGGGTGGATGTGTTGATGTGGCATTGACATGCAAAGAAGTGGATGGATTAGATTGGTATGAGGTGGAAGGGGATGACACATTAGGTTGAGGTGGAATTGGTTGATAATGAATGGATAGGGGATGATGTTGTGGTTGTTGAATTTGACAAGTATCAATGAAATGATTGGCTTGAGCTAGGAGGTGTTGGAGGTGAGGTGATTGGTTTGTTTGAAGTTGAAATTGTTGGATGACACCTTGGATCCCATGTATATATTGTTCATCTAAGGGTTGTGGTGCTTGATAAAGTGATTGGAGGAGGTCTTGGAATTTAGATACTAGGTCTTCTAATGTTGGCATGGTGTAAAATGATGTTGATTGGATTAAAGAGATAATGATGATTAGGATATGATGTGGAATGAAAAGATTGGATGATTTGGATTGATTAGTATGAAATGGATAGGATGTGGCTAAGAAGGGTGATTAGGATGAAAGTGATTGGAAATGAATGTGTTGAAAGAAAATGTAAAGTGACTTGTCTTTATGTGTTTGGTGTTTAGCTTGATTTGGCAATATTTAAATGAATGATCACACATATACACACATAAATCACTCACACAAGACACATAAGCAAGTTTGAATTTGAAATTTATGAATGTGATTATTAAGCACACATTTGAAGAAGACACATCAACAAGTCCTAGAACTAGTCAAGTGGGTATGGCCAATTAGGTTTCAAACTAGTTTGAACAAGGTTGACTAAGGATGATTTGAAAGAAAAATCCTATCACACAGCTGGGAGAAAGGGGTAACCCACCCTTCACCTTCACTTCCCAAAGGTATAAAGTTCTTTAGGTCTTAGCTAAGAGTGATAAGATTTTAACTTCCAAACAAGTGTGTCTTTCGATTCACACTTCGATTGAGGTCGTCCCTAGGGGTGATGAAATCCCCTAGCAGGCCTCCTATGAAGGGTTTGACAAAAGAAAACCAAGTGAGGTGTTTGTGATCACACACACACTTGATTCACACTCACAATGATTAATTTCCCTTAAATTAGAAATGAAATGTGTGTAAGAAAAGTTCAAACACTTGTTCTTTTTAGATCCCAAATCAAGATGTGATGGAAGACAGTGGTGAATTTTAGACCCAATTTTCAATATGTGATTGAAAACAATATTCGTTTTAAGAGCCCAAATCCAAATGTGTTTGCAAACAAGGATTAATTTTATGCCCCAAATTGAAATGTGTGACAAATAAGATTAAGAGATGAAGGATGAAACGAGTGCACCTGGTTATTTTCGCTTTCCAAATTATTGTTGTGAGTGATATTGCTGTTACTATAACTCCTTATGATCACCTACAAGATCAAAAAAATAATATTATAATGCAGCAAAAGAAAAAAAACAAACTCATCAGAAAATTGCGATTTCAGATACATGTTTTCAACATAGCCGAATTAGATTTTATTATTTGACAAATTTATTGATCTGAAAAATAAAAACTCAAAGAAGATATCCCTATTAATTTTCTGAGAGCTTTCCAAAAATGTAAAGAAGTCAGAAAAATTCCCTGTTTTGCTCTCAAAAACGCAGATTTATGGAAACCATATAGAAAATGAAGATAAGATTTTTTCGCATTGTAGTTGACCTCTAAATTAAATCTGTAAAACATAGACCCCCATTAGAATTTAAAGAGCTTTCCAAAAATGTAAAAATTTATGAAAAATTCATTGATTTGCGTCCAAAACATAAATTTTATGAAAAAACATAAAATTATAATAACTTCTACAAAAACTATGATTAACCCTTAATTTTTTTACTGTAGCCTCTTGAGATGATGCAAAAGACGATGTAAAAATATTGTAGAAAAATTCGCAGCTGTGTAGAAGATATGAAGAAATTGGTAAAACTTGTAGTTTTTCCCAAAAATTGTCAGATCTGCATCAAAAAAATCAATAAAACCTGCAAGTAGATATTAAAAACGGGGCAAAGCCCCACAGTGGGCGCCAAAAATGTGTGATTGAAAAATATGTGCGTATTAAAATGAGATAAATACTATTCAAGCACACCAATGAAACTTTAAATCAAAGGAAAACTGATTAAACAAAGTAAAGCAAACTCTCAATGCAGCAGCTCCTTTGAAGACGTCCCATTGTCCTCTATCTCCAGTATTTTTGCCAAATCTCTCCGATTTGTATGCTAAGCTCCACAAAATGACTACTAAAGAACGAGATTTAAAAGTAAATGCATAATACACTAAGAATGCAAGATCTTAAAGGTTGATAATGGAGGAATGTTGGTTGTTCACTTCAGCAGCATAACGATGTAATGAAGATGATAGATGGAAATTGAGGGAAGATCGAAGATAGATTTTGACAGAATGAGGATGCTAGATGAAGATTCCATCCAAATGGCTTGTGAAAGGATTGATTTATAGATTTTCAAAGGCAAAAAGCTTAGTTGGCAATGATCAACGGTTGAGATTCAATCTGGTAAGATGAACGATATAGGATTTTCGAAAGCTTGAGAGGGAGATAGAAGGTTTCCTCTTTTTTCAATTTTTTTCATTCAGATCTAAAGGAAGGTTTCTGTTTTGAAGGATGAGTTAAAATGAAATTCATAATTAAATAAGTAAACTTACTTAATTATATGTGAAGATGGATTTAGAAACTCGCATAATTAAATAAGCAATATTTAATTATGTGTGAGAGATGGATTTAGAAGGAATTAAATTAAATATTTAAAATATTTAATTTAACTATGAGATGAAGAGGAGGAATATTCCATTTTTTGAATTCAAATTTTCAAATTTCGAATAACATGATAATCAAATATAAATAAATTATAGAATTTATTTAATTTAATTATGAGGAATATGGAGACGGTAATTAATTAAATAAAGTTCTTTATTTAATCAATGTAGAAGAATCATAAGAATGAACAATATAAATAAATAATTAAATTTATTTATATGTAGATGACTTTAGGAGATTAATTAAATAATTTATATTTATTTAATTAATAAGCTTGATTAACATTGACCATTTTTAGACACATACAATATATATTTACAGTTATAGTAAAAGTGTTATTAAGTGATTTTGAGAAAAAGGATATCTTCATAGGAAAAAAGTGAAGTTATAAAATTCAGTTGGAAATCTAATTCCCAAATTTATGGGTGCCAAGAGAAACATTAGCCATTTTGCATATTATTGGTGTTAAAATGGAGGGAAAATGAGTTGCATGGAAGGGAGGGGTGACAAGACTGAAATGAGAACTCTTGACTTCACTCTCCTTTGGAGGAAGGATTGTTATTTTTTTTATTATTAGAGAGAAATTTCTAGGATGACCAGGAGGATGAGGAAATTCCATTTCAACTTTATTTTTTGATGCTATTTGGAGCTTTTTTTTGTTCTCTAGAAGCAACAAGGAAGACGTTTTCTAAGCATCATGTGAGGTTAAGGTTCTATTGATCAGGAATGAAGAAATCCTAGTACGATAGGAGTTATTTTCACTATTCTTTGGCTCACTGTGAGCAAGGGCAAGGATTAATTGGATGTTGGATAGGAGATTGATTAAAGTTTTCTTCTATCCTTTCAACCAACTCAGCTAACAGTATATCAAGGTATGTTCAATGATACCAAACTTATGTAATATTTATGATTCATGGTACGTTGGAAAATATAAATGTAACAAAATACTTCAAAATAAAAGATATGATGAAGTCACACCATGAGATTTGGTTAAGTTTCACCTCTATAACTTATAAATTTCCAATTTATGTATGTATTAGTCTCTAGCACATCTAGACCTCAATTAGTTTAAGATGTATCACCTAGGTTATACCAAGGAAAACCCATGTTGTTGTCTAGCCTTCTATGTTGAAGCAGTGGTCAATATTGTTAACTATTGTAGTCACATGGGTTTGATTTTGGTCATTATGTAAGGTCAAGAGACAATACAACCATTATCTAGGAGTAATGTTAGATGAATTCATTCACTATGATTCATATTTTAGAATGTTATAATTAGAATATTAGAGAAGAATGATGAATGTCAAATATGGAAAATAGGTAATTTAGTCCACAATCTAATGTGCAATATAGTACAATACATAAAATGTTTTGGTCAAAGTTCGAAACAAAATAAGTTTAAAATTTTATTGACCATTATCAATATCATGTTATTAGGTGGACATAGACATTGATTAGATATGCATACATGAGAACTAGTATTATAGATTCTAGGATGTTTAGGATTTCATGTTGCACTAAATTATTTCATGCACATCAATTTTAGATGGCTAGATCCTTCATGAAGGATCAAGCTTCTCTAGTTGGGAGAAGGTTGGGGAAGCATATAGCTTCATGGTTGGGCAAAAAAGCACCCTAATGATTCTCTCTCCTAAAATTTTTAAGACCATGCTCTTCATTTCCTCTTCAACCTTTAGGATTAGAACAATATAAATTTTGTAATTGAAATATAATAAATTCTATTGTAAGATTAGATTGTTGTAAAATAAAGTTACAAAAAATGAAGATGTATGAAATGCGATTATGCACTTTTCTATTGTGAATACACTTGATAAGTTCAAAATTTTAATTAATTACAATTATGATGATCAATTCTGATAATCAATTTCAATATTTATTTAATTTTCCATAACTCAATCATATTGTTGTTTAATATGTTGTTATAATGAGGATGGTTGTTATAATTTTTACAATAGTAGTTTTCTTATAACTATTTGAAAAGCACATTTCTTCAAAGATGCAAACAAACTCATGCAAATTTTTTTCATAAATATAGATCATTGAAATACTTTATGTGAAAGCAACGTCTTTGCATATATATCCTCTAAATATAGGTTATGTCAATTAATTATCAACTCAATCTCTAGGCCCTCCAATGATATACGTATTTATTTGAATAGCATATTTCTTGCACCATATCCTCCCAACACATTATTGAATAGGACAAATAAGAGGGGGGGGTTGATCAGTTGTCACAAAATTAAACATTTAAATATTTTTTTGGAACTAATTCTTAACAATGCTTACCTAATTAAACATTAAGTGCAAGTCCAGAAAATGAAAACCATCAAACAAATAATACAACACTAGATTTACGTGGAAAACCCAATAAGGGAAAAACCACGATGAGGATTACCTCACACTATAGAATATCAAAACTGATTACAAAAAGCTCACTGCTTAAGAAACAAGGCTCACTACCAAAAAAAGGATTCACTATCTTGATCAGGACTATTTATCCAATAGGGATACAACCCGGAGGGCTCACTACCATAGAGATACAAAGAAGATAGAAGAGATATGTTACAAAGAGAAGAAAATCTCAATGCAACAGAGAAATCCACCACAATTTTCTCAACCACTTGTAGACATGCATTAATGATAAAGTACACCTTCAATTCACTACATCTGGAAACTCAAAATTTAGGCTTCACATTGATCTGCAACACTCACATCACACACACTCACTAATTCTCATCAGTCTCGCATCTATCTACTGTATTTCTTTGCACTTATCTCTCTTATGTCTCTATTTTCACCACTAAATCATCTTTCATTTATGCCATCTTCAAATTTGAAACATATCCAAAGTCACCCATCCAACATTAAATTCAAATTAGGTTGGCACCAAAACATCCTAGTGTGGAATAAGAATGAGGGCAACCCAAACACACTCTTGGTGAGGACCCAAATAGATCCAACATGCTACATCAATTACGAAGATAGTGTTCAACATAAGGTTGGCCAAACAAGTGTGAAACACATAGAAAAATTAAAAATGATCCTTCTAGATACCGAAATTATCTTCAATACAATCATATCAAATAAACTCTAGAACCACAAGTCATAATACTTTACCAAAGAGAAATTCGGACCAACAAATTTTCTCCCAAACCTCAACCAGAACACATAAAACCACAGTTCACAATTGGTGAACATAACTTGCACTGCATGATAACTCAGGAGCCAAAAATTTAGATATAGCGACTCCCAACAACCATGACCAACATATCTAAACCAAACAAACATAGGAGCAAATCCTGGAGCAAAACTCGGAGTAACCACTGAACACCTGCAACCTTTCTTCAATACAATTTTCTCAATATCTTCAACATGAACAACAAATAACTTGCAACCATGACATCAATGAAAACAACAACCAATTGATAACCAATTGACTAGTTGACATCAATGAAAAAACCTTCATCCATTTCCATTCTTGCAACAATCTCCCCCTTTGTCATTGATGGCAACACATGATGTGAAAAACCATCAAAGACAACATACTAGCTCTGAATACACTTCTCAAGATTTTTCTTTCTATTTCTCCCCATTAGTAGATAATATTTTTCACATTCTTCCTCTCCCCCTTTGACACGTCAATGGCAAAGGTAAAAGATATTTTACATTGATTTCCCTTTTGACATAGAAAACAAAATACTCATACAATGCCAACACATGACACTACCTACTCCCCCTGAGAGGTAGCCACCAAACATCAGTCCAGAAGAAAGATAAATCTATAGATCCATTGGACTAATGCATCTCCATATGCATTGAGTTTAATAAAGGAGGGGAAATGACCCCTAACTTCTCCCAGAGATACTCAAAAGTATCTTTAGGAAGGGCCTTCGTAAATATATCAGCAATCTGATCCTTCATAGAGATATACTCAAGCTTTACTTCATTCTCTGTGACCTTCTCTCTCAAGAAATGATGCTTGATAGATACATGCTTTGTCCTCGAGTGCATCATTGGATTCTTTGAAATTTTAATTACACTTGTGTTATAATAGAAGATAGAAATAGGATCATCATACACCACTATGATATCTTTCAATGTTTGTTTCATCCATAGAACTTGTGTACAACAAGATGCAACAACAATATACTCAGCTTTAGCAGTAGAAAAGGAAACTGAATCTTGCTTTTTACTCAACCATGCCACCAATCTACAACCAAGAAAAAATGCACCACCTCTTGTACTCTTTCTATCATCTACACATTCAACCCAATTTGCATATGTATAAGCACTTAGTGTAAAGTTAGTATCCCTATGATACCATAATCCATAATCTAGAGTGCCATTCAAATATCTGAATATTCTTGTAACAGTAGCAACATGTGTTTCCTTAGGATCTTCAAATCTAGCCACAAGATAGAAAACATGCATAATATTCGGTCTAGTAGCAGTTAAATACAACAATGCACCAATCATAGATCTATACTTTCTTTGATCAACCTTAGGTGAATCATCATCTTTTCCTAATTTGCAACCAATCACCATAGGAGTACATACTGGTTTGGAACCATCCATCCCAAACTTCTTCAACATCTCTTTTACATACTTAGACTATGAAATAAAAATTTCTTTCTCTATTTGATTAATTTGCAGCCCAAGAAAGAAATTCATCTCTCTAAACATAGACATTTCAAATTTTTTTTGCATTTCTTCCACAAACAAATCACACATAGTTTCATTTCCTCTAAAGGTAATGTCATCAACATATACAACTACAATCAAGATTTTATCATTTTCAATTTTAAAATGCAGATTACTATCTGTCGTACCTTTGTCGAAACCTTGTTGAATCAAATACATGTCTAACCTTGCACACCAAGCTATAGGAGCTTGCTTCAATCCATATAAAGCTTTATTCAATCTACACACCATATCTAGTTGATTTGACAACTGAAATCCTTCTAGTTTTTCCATGTAAACCTCTTCTTCTAGCTCACCATTCAAAAATGCAGACTTGACATCAATCTGATAGACCTTGAAATATTTATGAGCACCAAATGCTAAGAACATCCTTATAGCTTCCATTCTTTCCATCGGAGCAAAAGCCCCCTGAAAATCTATGCCTTCTATGTGTGAGTAACCTTTAGACACAAGCCTTTCTTTGTTTCTAATCACTTCTCCATTCTCATTTAACTTATTTCCGAATACCCTCTTTGATCCAATAATGTTTTTGTTTGTCGGTCTTGGGACCAATTACCAAGTTTGATTCTTCTCAATCTGTACATAAGTTCTTCTTTCATAGCTTCCATGCAATGTTCGTCTTTGCATGCTTCACTTACAATCTTCGGTTCAATCTTAGAAAATAAACAAAAACTTTCTTCAGTAGCAACTCTTCTTCTTGTCAATACTTCTTTTGTCTTATCTCCAATGATTTGACTTTCTGAATGATTCTTCTACACATATCTAGGTGTCTTAGGTGGCACCACCATAGCTTCTTCTTCTCTTTCATTTTCTTCATTCTATTTCTCTTTCTCTTCCATTTCCTGTTCTTCCAAAATTTATTCAATTCTTATGCAATCTAGTTCATTAGATACATATCCATCAATATCAATTGAATTCTTCATTGTTTCATCAACCTTGACATTTGCACTTTCTACAATATTTCTCAGTCTTTTATTTAAACATTTGTAAGCTTTGATTTTAGTAGAATAACCAAGGAAAATTCCTTCATCACTTCTTGCATCAAACTTTCCTAGAGTTTCTTCATCTCTTCTGATATAACATTTTCTTCCAAATACCTTGAAATACTTAACAGTAGGAATTCTTCCAAACCATAGCTCATAGGGTGTCTCTTTACTATTTTCTCTTGCTTGAAATCGATTGAATGCATAAACATCGGTATGAATAGCTTCTCCCCAGTAGACTTCTGGTAAACTAGCCTTAGTAATCATTGATATAACAACCTCTTGAACTGCTTTATTCTTTCTTTCAACAACTCTATTCTGCTAAGGGGTTCTCAGAACAGATAGTTGTCTTTTTATTCCATGCACTTCATTAAACATATTAAACTCATGGGAGGTGAATTCTCCACCTTTTTCAGACCTTAAGCATTTTATCCTCAAATTCACTTCATTTTCAACCATATCTTTGAATGTCTTGAATCTATCTAATGCATCTGATTTCTCTCTAAGAAATGTAACCCATGTATATCTAAAGTAATCATCAATTAAAAGCATAAAGTACCTTTCACCTTGTAGACTTCTCACTCTTGTAGGACCATAGAGATCTATATGAATCAAATCCAATAGTCCAATTGTAGATTGTTCCTTTGATTTGTAATGGCTTCTAGCTTGCTTTCCAAACTAACAATTCCTGCAAATAACATTGACAAGCTTTGTAATCCTTGGTAAATCTCTCACGGTCTGAACTGCACTAATCCTTTCCAAATTATCAAAATTCATGTGACACATTCTTCAATGCCACAACCAACTGTCATTAATATGAGTCATAAAGCATCATCCATCAACACCCTTAAGTTCATAGATATTTCCTTCAAATTTCTTTCTTGCAACAATCACTGTTCCGGATCCTTTTTGGATCTCACATATTTCATCCTCAAACATAAGATTATCCTTTATTGCACATCTATCTGAAACTCAAAATATTATGCATTAAGCCCTTAACATAGTAGACATCATCAGTATTATGCTTTCCATCAAAACTTACTGAACCTATCTCACAAATTTTAGCACCAGTATTATTTCCAAACATAACCAAGCCCCCATCATATTTTTCAAGTTTAACAAACTTACTTTTATCACCAGTCATGTGATGTGAACAACCACTATCAACAACCCAATAGTCCTTTTCCTATTTAGCATGTAGGGAAGAGATTACAGTACCTTCATTTTTCTCCTTCTCCAGAGGGCATTCCTTCACCTATTTTTTAGAATTAGCAGAAGTAGGTTCATCCTTTATAGCCAAGAACAAGCATTCATTGTCATCAGGATCTTCATAATAAGAATCATCATCAGATATACTAGCATTCTCATTCACATAATATGCTTTGTTGATCTTCTTACCTTTCTTTTCTTTCTCATGTCTTTGTTTATTCCTCTTAGCTTTTCTCGGACACTTTGCAGCATAATGACCTATTTCTCCACAACTAAAGAACTTAAAGGGTAACTTACCTTCATACTTTCCATAACCTTTCTTCATCCTTCTCACAAAGTTAGCTACTATTTCATCAAGATTTTCTTCATTTGGATCTTCAGCTTTTGTAGCCTTAAAGGCAGCCTCTGATTTGAATCCATTTCTTAAGTTTAGCTTCCTCATCTCATAAGATGTCAAAGATCCCAACAAAAGATCATTTGTGTAAGTCTTATAATCTATACTCTATTCAATAGCACACACCTTTTCATTGTAAGCATCAGGGAGAGTTCTAATAATCTTCTTTACAATCCTAGTTTCATCTACAATAGCACCAAGTCCTCACATTCTAGCTACTATCTCATCCAATCTCTATACATAAACTTTAACACTCTCATCTTCAGACATATGTAGGACCTCAAACTGTGTTTCCAAATTCTGCAATTTTTCCTCTTTGACCCTTTCATCACCTTAATGTGCCCTTTCTAAAGCATCCTAGACTTTCTTAGCAGACTTCAAATTCTAAACCTTAATCAACTTGGAATGTACAAGGTTGTTCTTCAAAATGTACTTCACCTTATTGTTTGCTTCATGTGCCTTGATCTCATTAGTTGTACTCAGACCATTAGCAAGAGGAGTGTAAGGATTCTTGTAGGCTTTCTCCACATCATATCCACAATACTCCATATATTCTTCCATCGGTATTTTCCAGATAGCATAATGAGCTCCATCAAACCTCAGATAATCATAAGTAACTTTTCCAACCATCTTGGACCTTCCTTAAGCAATTAAGCTCTACTCTAAGGAACCAAGCTTTGATACCAATTATTGAATGGGACAATTGAGAGGGGAGGGGGGTGAATCATTTGTCAGAAAATTAAACATTTAAATCATTCATCGAAACTAATTCTTAACACTACTTAACTGATTAAACATTAAGTGCAAGTGCAGAAACTGAAAACCATCACACAAATACAACAACACCAGATTTAAGTGGAAAACCCAATAAGGGAAAAACCATGGTGAGGATTAACTCACACTATAGAGAATATCAAAACCAATTACAAAAGGTTCACTACCTGAGAAACAAGACTCACTGCCAAAACAAGGACTCACTGTCGAATAGGGCTACAACTCAGAGGGCTCGCTACCACAAAGATACAAAGAAGATAGAAGAGATATGTTACAAAGAGAAGAAAATCTCAATGCAATAGAGAAATCCACCACAATTTTCTCAACCACTTGCAGACATGCATGAATGATAGAGTACACCTTTATCTTACTGCATCCAAAAACTCAGCACTAATTTGCCACACTCGCATCACACACTCACTAATTCACATCAATCTACTCTATTTATTTACACTTATCTCTCTTGTGTCTCTCTTTTCACCACTAACTCGTCTTGCATTTATACCATCTTCAAATTTGAAACATATCCAAAGACGGCCATCCAACATTAAATTCAAATTAAGTCAGCGCCAAAACATCCTAGGGTGGAATTAGAATGAGGGCGAACCAAACACACATTTGGTAAGGACCCAAATAAATCCAATACACTACATCAATTCTTAAGATAGTGTTCAACACAAGGTCATCCAAACCGATGTGAAACACATAGAACAATTAAGCACGATCCTTCCAAATATCAAAATTATCTTCAATACAATCATATCAACTCAACTCTAGAACCGTAAGTCATATGACTTTACTAAAGAGAAATCCGGACCAACAACTTTTCTCCCAGACCTTAACTAGAACACAAAAAACCATAGTTCACAACTGGTGAACATAACTCACACTGCAAAATGAATTAGGAGCCAAAAAACTAGATATAGCAGCTTCCAACAACCATGACCAACATATCTGAATCGCACAAACATAGAAGCAAATCCCAAAGAAAAACCTAGAGCAACCACTGAACACCTGCAACCTTTCTTCAATACAAATTTCTCAATATCTTCAACATGAACAACAACTAACCTGAAACCATGATATCAATGACAACAACAACCAGTTGATAACCAATTGACTAGTTGACATCAATGACAACACCTTCATCCATTTCCATTTTTGCAACACACATATAATATATAATTCCCTTTAAATACTAAAAGAATAACCCATAAATGCTAAACTTTGCAACACTTAACAATGTCTAGACCATTAATATTAGGAAGGCAAGAATGAGTGGAGTGAGCAAAGTGAGCAAGGGTAGAATGAGGAAGGGTTTTTGAAGTCTACAACGGCAGTAAAATTCTAATGCTTGCATTGAAGATGAAGAAGATGATGACGATGAAGATGGTGCCATGGATGAAGAAGAGGATGACGATGGAGATGTTGTCATGGTTTCTATGGGAGGAGAAATGTTGTCTCACTCTCAAACCCTAGTTGGTTCCTCTCGTGGGTATGTTGGCAGGAGTGGCAGTTCTACAAATGGTGAAGGCACTACAGATGATCTTGTTGTTGCGAAGAATGTTGCTAAGGATATTGAAAGATGTACTTACAATGAAGAGTTACAGTGATGTGGAGTTGAAGAGGTGGATTTCCAGGTTCATGAGGGGTGGGAGATGGAAGATGTTGATGGTATTGATGAGGATTTAAAAACCCTAGGGGAAAATTTCTCCCCTTTTTACTATGATGGTTTTGGCTTGGATCTCTCTGAGGATGGATCTTCAAAGGATAATGAATGATTGAATGATCTAGCTGAAGAGGAAAATGAGCTCCTTCTTGATATCCTTTTAGAGACTCATAGGAAGTCATGATGGTGTGAGGTTGTTGGGAAGAAAGTGGAGGAGACTCTTACCGATTCTTCTTTTTCTAGGCTACATAAGGGGTTACTTATTCATCTATCTCCTATTCAACAGGATTTCATTTTGCGAAGTATCAATGGACCGGAAGAAGCTTCCACTCATGTTGCTCCTACTTCCCCAAATCTGTGTGGTGAGATAGCTAGCAGTTTGCAGAAGAATGAAGGTTGGGTATGTGATGATTGTGGTGCTCCTAGGGCAGTTGTTGCTAACTATGTGGTGTTGGTTGAGTCTCCTGAGGCTTTTTCTCACTCACCTTCAGTGGTTGTTCCTGCTTCCAAATCTATAGTTGTGGAGGATCTTTGTACTAAGGAGATTGAATTTGAAGTTCCTGATTCTC
Organism: Sequoia sempervirens; assembly: GCA_007258455.2. Taxonomy (NCBI): domain Eukaryota; kingdom Viridiplantae; phylum Streptophyta; class Pinopsida; order Cupressales; family Cupressaceae; genus Sequoia; species Sequoia sempervirens. Next base: position 88,282 of record VDFB02056360.1, read on the forward strand.
TGCTTGTTGGGTTGCTGGATTGGCTCTCAAGCTCGTTGGTTGGGAGATGTAGTGGTAATCGTCCCATTATTGATTCCATTAGAAGATGGGTTCTTAGGGTTTGGCATCTTGGATGTAAAGTAAAGGTAATTACTATGTGGAACAATTGTTTTCTTTTTCTTTTTTGATATGGGGGATTGCATAAGGATTCTTAGTGAAGGCCTTTAGTTCATGGAAATGAATGGACTTTGTCTCACAAAGTGGTCTCCTAGTTTCAACTCGTGGGACTTCAAGTTTCCTATTTGGGTTTGTCTTCCAAGATTGCCTTTGGAATTCTAGAATGAAAATGTTTTTATGATCACTACCAATTCTTTTGGGCAATTTTGTGCAACTAACTCTATTACGAAATCAAAGAAGCATTTGGTGTTTTCCATATTTTGTGTGTTTGTGGAGAAGAACAAGGTGTTTCCCACTCACTTTACCTTATCTTCCAAATATGGTATTTGGGTGCAACAAATGGAATTTGAAAGCTTTGGACTATTATTTGTAATGCTTGTCAGAAAGTTGACCATATCGCTTCTACTTTTTTGGCTAATAAGGAACAACATTATTCCTGGAGGAAAAAGAAACAAATGCCTACTATTATTGAGTAGTCTTCTTCTTGCATGGAGGAGTAGAGGGAGGAATGTAAGGGAAAATCTCCACTTGATTCTTCCACTTTTGCTAATGATATGAGGATGCATGATGGATCTGTAGGTGTCTTTATGGACTCTCCGTGTATTAAGAAAATGAGATTGGGAGAGAAGGATCTTGTGGCACAGGCTAACCAACAATCTCTTGAATATTTCTTTAAACCACCATGAGTTTTTGTTGGTCATGTGTTTTTGTTTTTTGGTTTTTGTGTTGTAGTGTTTGTTGTTTCTGACTGGTTGTTGTTCTCCGGTCTATTTTCTTGAGTTTTTTTGCTCTGTTGTAATGTTGTGTACGAGATCAGGGCCTTTCCCTTCTTATCTAGTCAAAATCAACATTTAGACCATTGAAGTGAGTGCACCCCTAATCTTGCATGGACATCCTCTCTCATTTAGGGTGCATCGTAGACTTCTAGATTCCAAACTACAAATCAATGTAGATCGTTCAATAAGATCAATGGGAAATTGAAAATCAATAACCCACTCTAAAAACCATCATGTAACTCAAAAATATCAATAATCAACAACAAACTAATGAAGTCCCAATTTATTACTAACAAATTCTTATCCAATAATCTTGCACAAACCCATGCATGCCACATACTATTATGCACATATTTTCCATTGTGTGCCTACTTCAAAAATTAATGTCGCGATTTAACTTTTGAAGATAAATCTAAAAATTGCATCCATTAACTTGTTCTTGGATGCTTATGGAAACACATAAGATATTGTCCCAAAAGCACTATATCTATTTAACCATAATTAAATGTGCATAAATAGATGACCAAGCCACTTGAAATTCCTTAATAATACTATCAAATTCTATTTGCAAATCAAATTGAGACCCCTCCATATCCACCTCTCAAAACTCAACAAAAGACATATTACAAACACACACATCATTTCTTACATGTTTTACTTAAACATCATACTTTTTAATGATCAATTGGTCAATAAATTTTTTACACATCATCCTTATAAAAAAATCTTTAAATAATTATCCTACTTTTATTGACCAAAATTTATCTTTAACCATTAAACTAAATAATATTTAGAAATAATCCTCTTACGCACAAACTCAAAATATGCATCCATTTCTAGGTAACCCTCACTCTCTTGCATGATATCTCTATGCAAACTTTCTGGTGCACTTCAATTAGTTGTGCAACCATGGTGAATCATTACCCTTGTGTGCGGTTCTGCACAACTTTTGATCTTTGTGCATGTTGGTTTCTCATCTGTGTATCCATTTATGCTTGGTGAAAACTTTACTAATTGCATATACTTCCTGTGTGCAACTAGGATGTGCCTATACCCCTTTGGCTATCCTCCTAGCACTGCGCTGCTATGTGCTATACTCGCACATCTTATCACACCTACTTGCTAATAGCTCATACGCATACAGATTAAGATTGTCTTGCTCGCATTAAAATTGTCTGTACTATAATAGCATATTAAGATTACCTTAGTATGGTAAAAATACATCAAAGAAAAAGTGCTAGATCTATAATAAGGTAATCATCATCTGTGCACATATATTCAATCTCAATAGTGGTAACATTTGGTACATTACATAGGTGTTCTATTCATCATCATGATGATCTTCTCATATGACTGCTCAAACCATCCACATCTAAGTGACACATCTATGCGATCTTCACTATCAATGCTCTCACATTTGTGCTTGGTGTGTCTTTTTGAACTTTTGTAATCTTCACATAAATTTTCTTGACACATTATGCATCCTACATTGTTATTACCTATCACCTTCGAATGATACTCCATGAATTCATTCCAACAAGTGTTTTGACAGTTTAATCCAAAATTCTTCACATAAGTTCTTACCAAAAAAAATTATTACTTTATTCTTAAATATTTTTCACCTATTAATATCTTAGTTTCAATAAACTTTTCAATTTTTTTGCAAAAACCATTTATATATTTCATTGTGCATTATTTTCCAAGACATTACAATAAACAATACAACCTCAAACGAGGCCTTGGCAATAAAACCAAAATGTTAATGGCTCTACTCAGCGTTTAATTCTTTATGTATTTTATGGTTTTACTCCTTGTTGTAGCTTCTACACACTAACTTCACAATTCAAATCTCACCTAAAGCATGAGAAGTGTGCATTACCTTCTTTAGAGAATTGTACAAAACACAAAATAAGATTGTAAGACATCACTATTCAGCATAACACATTATATTCATAGAAAGAAAAAACAAACATTTATGATAATAATTACTCATCTATATTAGAACCAAATTTCTCTATTCATTTATCATCTCCATCAGCATCACATTTTCACTCTATCTCTATTGCAAATATAATGTGGGGTTATATATGGACTAGCTTTTCCCATATTCTCACAAATATGTGCACCCAAATTATACATGTACACATTTAGACACTAAATAGCTACATGCAAAAATATGTGTGATGATCAAATATGTGGTATAACTTACAATTCCAACATAAACATGTGCACTCTATTTAGCCTGTTACAAAATTTAACAAGTTGTGCAAGATGAAGCAAACAAGATGTCTCAAAGTGGTGTGGTTTCATCAACTGAAATAATTGCAAGATATTAAAAAAATGGGTTTAATAAAAAGGCCTTGACATTTTGTAAGCAATGGAATTAGTAGGTGTAAGGCCCAACTCTACAACCCTTATCAACATGCTCCCAACCTATGCCAAAATGGGAAATTTTGAATAAGGTATCAACATCCATCAAAACACAATTGAAAGTGGATTTTTGTGAGATGTCACATACATGCTTGCAAAATGTGGAAGCATACACAAGGCATGTGAACTGTTTGACAAGTTATTTCAAAGAAATTTGATATAATGAAACACCATAAACAAATTAAAATTGCATTTCTTTTTTATAAAATACTGAAAATTATTTAAATTACGAAATTGAGGGATAATTATAAAACTAGTTATAAAGAATGATGATTATTTTCAAGTTCCTTTAACATGTCATAATTTAAAAAAAAAAAATCTACATAAACACTTTTAGTTAATCCAATAAAAAAAAATTACTATGCAGTTCATAAGCATTAGATCTTATTTAAGCAATACTCATTCTTATTTTAATTTCGAAATATTAAAAAAATTGATCAATCAAATTAAAATTTATAAAATCTTGGTAATATTTCATCTTTAATTTATCACTAATTCAAAAAAAATGGCAACATTCTTGCAAAATCCATTCTGTGCATGTCCTGAAACCATCACATTCCATTTAAGACATTCCGTCAAACAGTTAACATGCCTTGCCTAACTTTCCGCATTTTGCGTACATGTCTTACCAGGGCAGTTGCAACTATAATATCTGATAAATAAAAAATCCCCTTCCATTACGCTTTGATGGATGTCCATACCCTGTTCCAAAGCTCCAATTTTGGCACGGGCAGGGAGAAGGCTGGCAAAGGTCGTTGAATTTGGCTTTGCAGCTGTCAATTTCATTTGCTTGAAAGCTTCTAAAACCTTATCAACAAACCCATTTTGTGCATATCCTGCAATCTTTACATTCCATTAGATCACATTTCTTCGAGGTATTCTGTCAAACACTTAACGTGCCTTGTCTATGCTTCCACGTTTTGCATACATTTCTACCAGGGCACCTGCCAATTGCATTTGCTTGAATGTTTCCAAAGCCTTAGGTATTAACAAATCCATTTTGTTCATCTCCTCAATCACTGTGGTCCACGAGAACAATTTATTTGAGGCATTCTGTCAAACAGTTCATGTGCCTTCTCCAAGCTTTCAAATTTTGCATACATGTCTACCAGGCACTTGCAACTATAACATCTGATAAAAACCCCCCTTCTTTTATGCTTTGATGGATGTCCATACCGTGTTCCAAAGCTCTCTTTTTGGCACAGGCAGGGAGAACGCTGGCAGAGGTTGTCGAGTCTGGCTTTACACCTGCCAATTGCATTTACTTGAATGTTTCTGAAGCCTTTTCAACAAATCCATTTTGCGCATATCCTGCAGTCATTGCATTCCATACACCTTGCACCTGCACAAAAAACAGCTACAAAACAGAGCTCATGACATCGGCATTAATGGAGAGCTGTACCAAACTTCATCTCCATGCAACTTGCTACTGTGCTCAGACAAAATCTGTACATTATTCACATACATGCATTTGCTTCTGTGGCATTCCATATCTGGATGAGAATTGTGCATATGACTTTCATATTATGGTTGTACCTAAGGGACATTTGACTTATCAAGAACAGTCTCTGAATACTTTATCTGAATCAACTTGGAAGTATATTTTTCTTTCTAACCATTCGTTTGATGGGTATGAGTAGCTTGCAACCTTGAATTCCTTGCTTAAAGAATGCGTGAATGTGCTTACCAGATTTGTGCCTGAAAAAGAAAGCTCGACGACTTCTAAAACGAGATTAGTCCTGCTTTTCTTGTGATTTTATCTCTGGCTGGAATTTGGCACTAAATTCAAGTGCAACTTTCGCATTTGTGCTTTAGAACTATCAAACCCAGAAATCTTGAACCTCTTCCGTAACAGAAACGTCGATTGGATCCAAATAACTAAATGTTACTTCTGATTTTCTCCATGTGCACTACTATCTTTTGGCCAAGAGTAGGATTCCTCGGTATGGAAAGATTTTTCACAAACCCTCCATATCTACTTATGTGCATAGGAGGTATGTAGTATGTTTTAAAGACACAAGCTCCTATTTTTGTTCAATAATAGTGTATTATATCAACTTTTAGTTCAAGATATTAACAATTAAAAATAGGACAAATAAATTTGTCGTGTTGTAAGTGTGACATTCATATGTCACATTACACACTCTTTTTCATAACAAACATCCATCACCAATACACAAAGTATGGTGACACAAGTGGAAGACTTCACTAATCATGTGACAAGTCAATATTGACACTTTGTACCTCATACTAGTTATAACCAATCTAAGATACCCTGGCTAGGTGATTGTGCCAATAATGCTTCTGTTTGGGGTTCCCTTCTTGTCTACCTTTCACCTAGATCCCAAGTTCCCAGATTAACCAAGTCCCCAAGTGTGAAGATGCTTGGTCGAAGGTTCCATAGGAACCAAGAACTTCTGATAGGTTCCTAGTTCCTATTCTACCCTTGACAAAAGAGATAGGTGGAAGTCATGCGTCAAGCTTGATGCTTGGTCGAAGGTTCCATAGGAACCAAGAACTTCTGATAGGTTCCTAGTTCCTATTCTGCCCTTGACAAAAGTGATAGGTGGAAGTCATGCGTCAAGCTTGATGCTTGATGCCCAACTAAAACTAAAGGTATTTGGTAGGGGTATAGATTTTTTAATGCCTCCAAGGTAGGCGAAATGCTCAACCCCCAATAGGAAGGGAAGAAGATGTTGGACGTGTGGGAAAGTAGATGTGAACCCTAGACACATTTTATGTAACTTATCTCTTCTATGTGCCTCATGAATGTTGCAACACATCTCTCAACTACCCAACCTCGAACCATGGAGCTACATGGATAAATTTCAATGCATTTTAGTGCATTTCTAGGAGGAGTTGCAGGTGCCCACATTGTATTTATACATCTACAAGTCCTTGTCAAATGGCCATGCCTGGACCATGTTTTCAACAAATTTTGAGGAGGTTTTCTTACAAATTGTCATTTCTTTTTCATCAATGTAGGTGTGGTGGGGGCTTTTGGGATGATTCTCGTGCCAACAAACTAGGGATTTTTGTACAGATTTGTCAAATCCTATTAGAGGGTCATGACTAGGGTTTCCTCTTGGTCACATGCCCTCTCTCTCTTCTATGCCTTGCTAGGAATAAAAAGGTTGTTAAGCCTCATTGTAAAGCATTCTTCTCTTGTGTTTCTTGGGCAGAATTATGCATTTTGGCATCTCTACAACTATAAACTAGCTTCAAGCCTCTAATTAATGAGAACGGTCCTTTTTACCTCTCTTCACTTATGATTTTTTTGTGTAAACGTATTTATCTTCACCTCTAAATGTATGTTCACTATTCTTGCATGTCATATATTGTGTTAAATTCATTGGCAAGGAAAACTATGGATTAGTTTTCTCCTTCTTAATATTTGTTAAACCTTAACCTTCATACAACATCTAGGAACTGGTAGAATAGAAAATTGTGTAAGTCATTTTGGCATTTTCATTGCTTCTCTATTCTATAGTAGATATGAAGACACCAATAGTCTAGGTGCATCACCACCCTTTCCCTTTTTTGCATTCCTTCTTCCCCTTTTCCCTAGATAATCGATAGAATAGAATTAGTTGTAGGTTTATGTAGTGTTGGGTTGGTCCAACACTCTTGCATTTAAATTAGAGAGGAAATCGACATTCTCCAGAGGTTTGATCTCATCTACAAGGTCTCACACCTTGAGATCATTCCCATGTTTCATTAAAACGTTGAACAATAGGTTTAGTAGGGTGTGATTCTAATTAATAATAGTCACCATGACGAACATATGAAACGATGAGCTTCCTCTATGATGAAGATCAAATAATCTATGATATTATTCTCTCATAAACCTAAGGAATCATATGAGAGTGACATTCATTGCGACACTTCTCAAGATGACACAATCGACATCTACAACACTAGGAATACCTACACAATAGGTAGGCCCATTGGGAGATACAAGGCCTCAATTAATTAGACTATTGACTAACCAATTTCACAAGAGCATGCATACTGACACTGTAAGGAAAGTAGAGGTGCGAAAACACTCTCCTAATGCTAATTCTAAGAAAAGAATGCAGACATATGGTTCAATTTTGAATTACAGTTCATTAAAGATGCACATTAGAAGAATAAAAGATTAGAAAAAATTTAACACAACCATAGAATGGACACCATTTTTAACGTGGGAAAATCCTTTCAAGAGAAAAACCCACACACCAAGCAAAAACACTTTGTATTACAATGAGCAAAGTCCACATACAGAGTTACAGTTTGTTGCTTCCAAAGATGTCAATTCACACTTCTCAATTTAGGCAGCATTACAATTCTTGATCAATCTCGTTCTCTCTCTCAGACTCACCACAACTCTATTCGACCACTATTACAATGTATATCACATTACATCATTTTCCTTCTGAGAGAAATCGAATCAATCTACATCACTAGACCCATACTCATAAACATACCAATTCGGTTCCCATTCGTTATAGCAGACAAACCTTCAATCAACAATTACCATATTGGACCATCGATGAGACAACACCAAATGTCTCACCGATCTGTTCAAGTCCCATTGACAAGTGTAATACCCACCAAACAAAAATAGTCATCAGAGTATCAGGGAGACAAGAGACTGTGTCTCATGATCACTCATCATCACACTGATACGTGCTTCTCACGGTACACTGTCGACCAACCTTATTGCCATATCGGGGAGACTTCATATCATCTCCCTTCGATGTAAACAAGTCCCACCAATGTAAACTTTGCAGCTTCATGTCTATCGGCTCATCAATGAGACAAGGTCAAGGGTTTCGCTGAAGTCCATGAATCTCACCGATGAGAGACATCGGTCCATCAAAGAGATGAACTTTAAAGTTTCATCGAAGTAGCCATGTCCCATCGATGAAGTTAGACTATCGAAGATTTCACGAACTTCACAACCCGCGACTCAAAGTTTCAAAGTTTCAATTCTCCACAACATCGTGATCGATCTATCGTTCAAACTGTCGTTAGGGTTCCACCGACAATAAGGTGTCACACCGAGGAAAGAACTATCAGATCATCATTGGGACAGAGAACAAGGTCCCGCCAATAGAGTACAGTCCTGCCGATCAAAGGAAGGAATGTGCACAATGCTACCAATAACCAGCTAGTAAGTTGAGACATTTTTCCAACATGCTCCCACTTGACGAAGACTTACTGGCTTCTCCAATACTTGAGATTACTGAAAGTCATAGGCCCCAAGGCCCATCAAACTAGCACACCACCTAAACTTACCTGTGCTCACTGGTTTTGTTAACGCATCTGCAACATTTTCCAGAGTATCCACTTTTTCAAGACTGACCTTTCCATCCTCCACCATATCCCATACAAAATGATACTGCGCATCAATATGTTTCATCTTGGCATGGAAAGTTGGATTTTTCGCCAAACAAATAACACTCTAACTATCACAGCAAATGGTAATTTTCCCTACATTAAACCCAATATTAGAACACAAACGTCTAAGCCAAATGGATTCTTTACAGGCGTGTGTTGTTGCCATATATTCTACCTCTATAGTAGATAAAGTGACTCTATCCTGCCACTTGCTATCCAACTAACTGCACCACCAAATTACATGAAGATGTATCCACTGGTGGATCTCCTACTGTCAATGTCCCCTACCCAATCAGAATCCACATATCCTTGAATGCTGATGGATTTTTGTGACCCAACTGAGTTACCATGATAGCACAAAGCATACTGAGAGGTACCTTTTAAATATCTAAAAATTCTTTTCACAACATCCCAATGCAGTCTCCTTGGATTTTCCATAGAATGACTAAGAACTCCCACTACCTGGGCAATGTCTACCCTTGTACAAACCATTGCATACATTAAACTTCCAACTGCACTTGCATAAGGAACTCTGGTCATGTCCTCCATCTCGATAGGAGATTTTGGACAATCTTCAACAGATAGCTTCATTCCCTACAACACTGGAACAACTAGATGCTTGCAATCAGTCATACCAAATCTCTCTAGGACAATATTGATATACTTACTCTGGCTAATCCAAAGCTTTTTGCTTCCCCTATCCCTTTTTATTTCCATCCATAGAATATACCTTGTTGCACCTAGATCTTTCATTTCAAACTTTGCTAACAATTGAGATTTTAGATAAGAAATCATAATCTTACTATTTCCTATGAACAACATGTCATCAACATACAGGGCAATAATAAGAACTCGATCATTTTAAGTTTTGAAGTACACACAATGATCATATTTTGATCTTACAAGTCCCAATGACAACACAAATGTGTCAAACTTCTAGTACCACATTCTAGGCGATTGTTTTAAACCATACAGAGATTTCTTTAACTTGCAAACCAGATTTTATTTACCTTTTTCCACAAAGTGCTTAGGTTGGGACATATGAATTTCTTCTTCAAGATCTCCATGAAGAAATGTTGTCTTTACATCTATCTATTCAATCTCTAAGTCATATGCTACTACAAGTGACAAAAGAAATCTAATAGATGTTAGCTTAGCTACAGGAGAAAACATTTCACCATAATCAATTCCCTCTACCTGGGAGTAACCTTTCACAACCAACCTAGCTTTATTTTAACACTTCCATCTAGACCAATTTTCTTCTTAAATACCCATTTATAACCAACAGGCTTTCGACCTTTAGGCAAGGGCACCAAATCCTAGGTTGCATTCTTTTTCAATGACGCCATTTCCTCATTCATGGCTTCCAACCAAGAATTTGAATTAGACATTTCAATTGCCTCTTTCACAGTCCTAGGCTCATTAATGCTTGTAATCAAAGCATAGGCACAATTTACATACAACATGGAAAAACCATACCTTTTGACAGGTTGTCATCTTTCACGTGTAGACCTCCTCAAAGGTTGAGGCTGAGGTTGTGGTTCTTCTTCTTCAGAACTCTCATAGCTACTAGAACTCTCCTCAATTTCAGGTACACTTCAAAGTTCCTCTTTATCTGGAGTTCAAGGAATTTCAACTACTTTTTCTTTCTTTTCTTCTTTCATCTCTGACTACAGATCCACTGAAGAAGGTTTCAACTCATGAAAGATTACACTTCTATTGTATAAAACCTTCTTAGTCACAAGATTCCAAAGCTTGTATCCTTTCACACCAATGTTGTAGCCAATGAAGATACATTTTACAACTTTATTTTCCAATTTATATCTTTTCTCATTCGACACATAAACATATGCTTCGCAGCCAAAGACTCTTACATGTCTTAAAGAGAGCTTCTTACTAGACCAAGCTTCCATAGGGGTTTTTTCAACAAGTGTCGAAGAGGGAGATTGATTTATTAAATAACATGCTATAGCCATAGCCTCAACCCAAAACTTCTGCTCCAGACTAGCATTGCTCAACATACTTCTTGTCCTTTCCATCAGCGTCTTGTTCAAACTTTCAGCAACTCCATTTTGTTGTGGAGTGTAAGGCATTGTTTTATGCCTTTTTATTTCATGTTCTGTGCAATACCTTTCGAAATCTGCAGAACAAAACTCACCACCATTATCTGTCCTCAAGCATTTAATTTTTCTTCTAGTCTAATTTTCAACCAAGTTTTTAAACTCTTTAAACTAACTAAACACTTCGGATTTACTTTTTAGAAAATACACAAATGCCCTTCTTGAATAATCATCAATAAAAGAAACATAATATCTTGATTTCGATAATGAAGGAACATTTACTGGACCAAAAACATCAAAGTAAATATAATCTAGAACACCAAAAGATCTATGAGGACTAGAATAAAATGAAACACGATGTTGTTTTCCATATACACAATGTTCACAAAAATTGAACTCAAGTTTACAATCATCAAGCCCTTCAACCAAGTTTTTATTTTTCAAAGCTTTTAAGCCTTTCTCACCAATATGGTCAAGCCTTTGATGCCAGAGCATAGTTTTCTCTGCTGGGAGTTTCACCTCTAAAGAGTTTGCACCCAAAGGAACTATGTTTTCCTTCTCTAGACAAGCAACCTTTTTTGACTTTATAGAGACACTATTGCATTGAACAACATGTGCGTCTAGCTTGTATAGAGTACCAATTCAAGCACCCCTTGCCAGCACCATTGATCCTCTAGTCATCTTACAACCACCATTTGAGAATGAAACTTGCATGCCAACATCATTTAGCTTGCTAACAGAAATTAAATTTCAAGCCAGACCTGGTATGTGAATTACACCATCAATTCCTTTGATTCTTCTGTCAGGAAATTGAATTCTAACTCTTCCACGACCAACAATTTCAAGAGATGAATCACTTGCCAGATACACCTTTCCACCAACATACATTTCATACTTCATAAACCAACCTCTATGAGACATCATGTGAAAAGATGCACCTGAGTCAATGAGCCAGACATCATTTGATGCCTGAGTCGCCAAGGTTGCAATGAAGGCATTTGCATCACTCTTAGAAGAATCATTATCTAAAGAATTGTTTTTCTTCTTCTTTTTCTCCTCTTTCCAATCCTTACAGGCATGACCAAGTGGCCCACAATTCCATAATTTCACCTTGGAATTCTTGCTAGGAAACTTTGATCTCCCTTCAGGCTTTGATTTAGACTTTTTGTCTTTCTTCTTTCCTTTCTCCTTTGATCTGCCTCGAATAGAAAGGGCCTCCTTTGACATCTCAAAAGATTTCCTTTGCATCTCTTCTAACAATAATGAAGCAACCACATCTTCCATCTTGAAAGTGGTTGTCGTGCTCCCAATAGCCATCACTAAATGATCCCACGAGTCAGGAAAAGAACATAAAAAAAGAATACAACAATCCTCATCATCTATCTTCACACCTATAGATGTTAACTGAGCAATGAGCATATTGAACATATTCAAATGATCAGCCACAAATGCCCCTTCCTCCATTTTCAAAGAGTACAACTTCTTCCTCAAGAATAACTTATTCACCAAGGACTTGCCTTGATAAATGTCACCAAGTTTCTTCCACAAAGAAGATCCATACTTTCTTCATGAGCGTTTAGGAGAACAAAGTCTGCTAGAAAGAGTCTAATTAACCCTTTGGATTTTCTATCTGTGAGGTCGCAATCTTCTTGCTTCATGCCTGAAGGTTTAGTTCCAGACACAACAATCTAGAGATTTCTATCTACCAACAAGTCTTCCATTTTGAGTTTCCACAACTCAAAATTGCCACCATTGAATTTTTCAATTTCTATCTTCCCTGATGTGCTTGCCATCTTAATCTACAATCAAGATTACCAAATTCCTCTACAACACTCCTACTTCAGAATTGGCACAAAAAACCTGTCCAACCCACAAGGATAACACAACTAGCCAGGCTCTGATACCACTTGTAAGAAAAGAAAAGGTGTGGAAACACTTTCCTGATACTAATTCTAAGAAGAGAATGTAGACATATGGTTCAATCTCGAATTACAGTTCATTAAAGATGCACATTAGTAGAATAACAGATTAGAACAAATTTAACACAACCACAAAATGGACACCATTTTTAACGTGGGAAAACCATTTTAGGAGAAAAACCCACACACCAAGCAAAAACACTTTGTATTACAACGAACAAAGTCCACATATAGAGTTACAGTTTGTTGCTTCTAAAGATGTCAATTCACACTTCTCAATTCAGGTAGCATTACAATTCCTGATCAATCTCGTTCTCTCTCTCAAACTCACCACAACTCTATTCGATGACTATTACAATGTATATCACATTAGAAAATTTTCCTTCTGAGAGAAATCCAATCAATCTGCATCACTAGACCCATACTTGGAAACATACCAATTCGATTCCCATTCGTTACAACAGACAAACCGTCAATCAATAGTTACCATATTGGGCCATTGATGAGACAACACCAAACCTCTTGCCAATCTATTCAAGTCCTGCCAATGAGTGCAATACTTGCCAAACCAAAATAGTCATCGGAGTATCAGCGACACAAGAGACCATGTCTCACCGATCACTCATCGTCACACCAATACATGATTCTCATGGTACACTGTCGACCAACCTTATCGCCATATCGCTCAAGAGACTTCATATCGTCTCCCTCTGATGTAAGCAAGTCCCATCGATGTAAAATTTGCAGCTCCATGTTTATTGGCTCATCGATGAGACAAGGTCGAGGATCCCGCTGAAGTCCACGAGTCTCACCGATGAGAGACATCAATCCATCAAGGAGACAAACTTTAAAGTCTCTCCAAAGTATCCACATCCCATCGATGAAGTCAAACTATCAGAGATTTCATGAACTTCACAACCTGTGACTCGAAGTTTCAAAGTTTCAATTCTTTGTGACATCGCGATTGGTTTATCATTCAAACTATCGTTAGGGTTCCACTGATAGTAAGGTGTCACACCAATGAAAGAACTATTGGATCATCATTGGGATAGAGAACAAGGTCTCGTTGATAGAGCATAGTCCTATCGATCAAAGGAAGGAATCTACACAATGCTGCTAATAACCAGCCAGTAAGTTGAGACACTTTTCCAACAGACACAAAGGTGTAGATGACTTGTAAAATACTAAATACCTCACAAGGGCTACAAATAAATTATAAAATACCAACAACCTCACCAAAGTAGATTATATCATCAACTAGTTGAGTTCACAAGGGAATGCATACTAATAGAAAGGTGTAAATGACTTGCAAAAAACCAAATACTTCACCAAAAAGAAATGATAGGAAGGCAAGGCAAACCAAGGAGGACCATAATTTATATCTAGAAATTTTTTCTAATTTTTTTGAGAAGTACCTATTATTCTAGGGTCAACTCTCTTACCAATTAGGGTTTCCAAGGACAAGGCAAAGTTACTTGAGAGGTCATGGGTCAAGGTCACCGTTCTTTCCAATTATGATTTTCCCTAGATTACTATTCATAGTCACCTCTCTCAATAGTTAGGATCACTTAAGAGGCTCATAGCATGGTAAGATAGGCACCCTTCCAAAGTTAAAGTGTCCAAACTTCTCATGGGCCTCAAACTTAAACCCAATGATCAATGAAGAATATCCAAGGAGTCTACAACATCATCAAAAGTAAGAACTAAGTCCCAGCCTCTCAAGACAAGAATAGGTGGAACATAAAACCAAGATAAGTACAAGAATTAGGAATAACAAGATAGGTGCAAGTGATATATAAAAAAATATAGCCACCTTAATCTTAGTGTTTTTAGGAGATGAATTGAACCAAGAAATCACACTTGGTTCAAGGATCAAATCCACAAGCTCAAAAACTTCAAAAGATAAGGATCCATTATAACCTAAAAAGCTACTTATATTCTAGCATACACTCAAAAAAATCACATTCAATGCATAATATATGTGACAAATCTTGACTCGAGCATAAGAATTGAAGTGTTGGCCTCCTACAATGATCTAATAACTAATCCCTTACAACTATGATTCAAAGATTGGACATCTAACCTGAATAGCTATCTCAATCATCATGAAGGTGCATTTAACTTGTCAACCCAGGGACATGAACTTGAAATGGGTCAGCACAGTATGTGCACTAAGGATCCAAAGTAGCCATATTCAACCTAAAGCTAAGAAAGACTCAATACTAAAAGTAAATTTCTTGGAAAGAAATAACATAAGCATTGAGCATCAACCAACAAATAGACTAAGTTGAAATGCATGACAGTAATGAAAATATGAGTGAACAAACATGAAACTACTTTGTCTACTTTGGCTGCAAGAATAGTCATAGAATGGAATTCTAGTGGCTGCAGGAACAGTCAGTGCCAAATTCTTAACTAATTACTGAACAAAAAGTAATGACTAAGCTAAAGGATGGAATACTCACCAAGTGGGCCCCCTTGGATGATTATTCCTTAAGACAAATGTAAACTCATATGCATGAACTTATAGCTTCATTTTATTCATTGGAAAATAATAGTACAATAGAGCAACATAACTATATTGCTTGAAAAAATAAGAATGTGAGTACATCATCATATTAAGTAGCCTCTTTTGAAGGAGCATCTGAGTCTTATTTATAGGAAGAAAAGCTACTAACTAATCACCTAGAAAGGCGATCAACTCCAATAGATTAGGAGGACACCATTTTAGGGAAAGCATAGAAAGTGGAGAGGCGGTTATGCATGCGTGGAATCCAGTCATGCATGTTTTCCTTAACACAAATTTAGCACAACAGTAACACCTATATTCGCTCAATAGACAATTAAGACCATTTACAAGGTAGTTACAATTTTGATTTGAATGAGGAATCTCCTGTCGTTGAGAGTCTTCCCTCCATTGACCTTCAAGTGATCACCTTGTTTACTGTTATGGCGAATGACCAGCTGGCAGAATCTTCTTCAATTTTGTAGGTTGCTAATTATATCTGCAAAACAATATAAGTACGCACAAAAATTGCATATCCACAACTATCTTAAAATAACATTCATTAACCCACATGTAAAATCAACACAAATAGTTCATATAGCATGTCAATGTCATTAAAGATCACAAAAATAAGCTTAGGCCCCATGTCTATGGTTTTGAGGAAATATTATAAAAAGGTCAACATCCAAGTATCAAATTCTATGACAACAATAAAAAAATAGACAATAAAATTCTATCAAAATTGAGTCATAAACTGGACTCATCACTCCCCCAACCCAAGACTTTGTTGGTCCTCTAGCAGAAGAAGAAGGGTTTCTCCTTTGCTTTGTTAATGCCCTAAATTTTGCAACTGACAGCTGTCCTACATTAGTTTCTTCAGTTTCTGAATTACAGTCCTAATAGAACCCTTGTTTTCTGTCCAATCTGCTCCATCTTTGTCTCTTTGCAGCTATATCATACTGGTAATGTCTAAAATTTGATACAAGCCATAATAGGTTAGGTGGCTGAAAAGTTAGTGGGAGCCAAAATTGTCTCTTTGTCCTTCTAATCTGTACATATCTATCAACTCTCTTAAGTGTTGTAGCATAGTTCTGTATAGAGTGAGGCTCAGCTTGTTTTAACTCATCACTTAGATTGTTCCACCTTTGTGACAGGTATCCCATCATAGATTCACCTTTGGTTTTTGTTGCCTCCTCATATTCTTTATAAACTGCTTCTCTCTCAGACGATCTTGCTACCATAGCTTGGTCTATAAAGAATTTTGTGCCAATCCATGAAAATGTCCCCTGGATTTCTAGATTCAGCTCTGATAGACAGGGGAGTGTTGAATTCTATTTGCCTATATGTCCTAAACTGTTGTCCCCAACTAATCTCGTTATGTATCCAATACATGAATTCCCTTAATTGGACATCCCCAACATACAACAGTGGATTCCAATCATGGTCTTGGGTCACAACATAATTATGCAAATAGAATTCACACAACAAATTCTTCATTTCAGGAGGAGCAATCCGATAAGCATTGAAAAATTCAAGAGGAGTCTCAATGGAAGGATTCAAACCTAAAACAATCCTTTCTGGTTTAAAAGAAAGATGCTTCTCCTTCAAATACAGGGCATAGACTCTTGGAGGAGTCTTGCACTCTAATATCTAAGGTACTAGAGCTGCCATATTATCCACTCTCTCCTTTAAAGCAGCAATTTTTGCATTCTTATCTTCAATTTCTTCATCTCTCTTTTGAATTTCCTTCTTCAACCTATGTTTCTCCTCTTTCTATTCTTCTTCCCTCCTTTGTATTTATTTCCATAAATTCATAGCTACCATGTGTATTGAAAAATCAAAGGGCCTATGTATTCCTACCAGAATTTTTCCTGGCACTACTGCTTGCTCTTCATGTGGCTCCTGCTGCTAGGATCCTATTTGTTCAGCCAATTTTGGCTGTAGGGGTGTTGATTGTTCTCCCAGCTCTAGTTGTAGGGCCTCTTGTTCTTGCTCTTGTTCCATGAACTCGCTTCTTCTCTTGCTACAGGAGCTCCTGATTCTCCTCAAACTCTTGGCTCTCAACTTTTTCAGTGATGACAGTAAGGTATGCCAATGTTACATTTGTTGCTTCCTCAAATATGTCTCTTTCCTCAACATTCACCTGCCCCATTGGGGCCTCTATGTCATCTTGTGATGTTTCTCTAGTCCTAGGGCTTTCCTGTGGAGACACACCAAAAGCTAGACCAACTGGTCTCGATTTTCTAGGAGGGATCTCATGTTCTTCGACTGCAAGAAGAAGTGTCAGCCTTCCATTTTTTAGAGCTTGGCACTTTCTTTCCTGCAATTTTCTCTTTAGCTTTACCTTTCCTTATTTTTTCCTCTTTCTTTTGTGCCCTAGTTCGAATCAGTATGTCAAGAGGAACATCATCATCAGAGTATGAAGAGGAACTTTCTTTGTCTGACTGCTCTGGCTCAAAAGAGCTAATCTCTATGGTTTGTTCAGCTACAAGAGGGTTTACACTAGGGCCTGCACCAAAAGTTGAGGCACTAGGAGTAGCTTTAGCCATGCTCAATCTTCTACTAGCCCTACGAGGTTGAGGAAAAACCCTAGGTCACAAATGTTCTGGTCTAATTTGATTAATATTTAAGAATTCTTCCCAAGTCATGTCAGACACATCATGCAGAGACTTCTCAACTAAAAATTTGATCAGACAATGGTGGGAAACAGAATTATCCCTACCTTTTTGGGTCTTGGTCGCCATGATTGAGAGAAGGTGGTATAGCACATTTAGCACATTCATTCTTCTCCCGTGTCTCATATGATTCAAAAGTTTGAAGTGCACGAAATGTAGATTCAATTGACGACCTTCGCAAGTAATGTACTTCACAACATGAATAGCTACTTGCTTCCATGGCTCAGGCAGAGAGGTTCTTTTTGTACCTTGTTTGTCCACACTCAATGGAGGGTCACCAAGTTCTGTAAATTCAACCCTAGTTGACCCGACGTCTCTAAAAGTAGGGTAATTTTCACCATCGGCAGGCAACCCTGTAGCTTTTGCAATTCTTTCTTCAGTAGCCATTACTTCTAACCCTTTTACCGTGGTCTTTCCTTCAGATAGTGTCTGGGAAAATTCCAACACAACATCTTCATTAAAACCATTGAGCTTCAGGAAATAATCTAACCACCCACAATTTCTGAACTCAGCCAGGCTAGGTTCATCCTACAATAATGTGTCATGAACCGTGGGTTCATTTTGAATTAACCCACCTCCCATTGTTCAACTATCTGCAAATAAACAACCACTCTACAAGGTTTCTCTTCCTGCAATCTTCGTCTGAAAGCTACACTTATC